>LR749506.1:1325989-1524615 GCA_902729485.2 Mus minutoides | reverse complement strand
TGGTCTCTTATGTCCGAATCACTGTGGCGGTCTTCCAGATCCCCTCTGCCAAGGGCAGGCACAAGGCGTTTTCCACGTGTAGCTCTCACTTGTCTGTGGTCATCCTGTTCTATGGGACGGTTCTGGGGATCTATATACGTCCTCCGGACTCTTTCTCCACCCAGGACACGGTAGCCACCATCATGTATACTGTGGTTACCCCCATGCTGAACCCCTTCATTTACAGCCTGAGGAACAAGGACATGAAGGAAACAGTGACAAGGCTCCTCAACAGGGGCTCTAAGTCCACTTAGCATGGTGCACATCAGTTTGGTGACAAGGTGTCTAAGGTAGAAAGACATGGGGTCTGACCTTGTAGATCACCTCTACGGTCTCCTCCCACTCAGCCACTCAGACTGTTTTTCAAAAAGAAAGAACATCCAGAAATTAGAATGGAATTTCACTATTATTAGAAGAGACACTTGAACCTCAGCTCCTTGGAAAAGATCATGCTGATTATATTTAGTTAAGCAACACAAGAGTTTATGAGTACCATTATTCCCATAATGACAAATCCAGAGTAGAAAAAGCAAGCTAGAAATGAGGTTCCATCCAGGCCTCTCCTCCCTGGCCCCCAGGATCACACATTGACCCCAATGTTTCCAAAGTGGCTGCCAAGTCCCAGCCATCTCGTAGCATCCCAGGTGAGGAGAAGAAGGGCAGAGAGGGTTTCCCAGGGACTTTCTGAGAAACCTTGCTTGCTGTCTCTTGGCCACATGGCAGTGACCCTCAGAGCAACCTGTGTGAGATGGCTGTTGCTTTGGTCATGACTGCTATTGTCCAGTCTTTTTTTTTTTTTTTTGGTTTTTCGAGACAGGGTTTCTCTGCCTTGGCTGTCCTGGAACTCACTCTGTAGACCAGGCTGGCCTCGAACTCAGAAATCCGCCTGCCTCTGCCTCCTGAGTGCTGGGATTAAAGGCGTGTGCCACCACACCCGGCTTGTCCAGTCTTTTATTGGTTAGAGTTAGACATGTTGCAGCTTGAGGTGGAGCAGGAATCCCCTCAGAGAGGAGAGGAAGGGTTAGACAACAAGCAGGGGCAGGCTGGCCACATACCCAGTCTTGTCTCGTCATGGTGACAAGCCTGGAGCCACACACCCAGTCTTGTCTCGTCATGGTGACAAGCCTGGAGCCCCACTTCTCTCCAAAGGACAAACATGTTTTAGAGGTGGAGAGATCTTGACTGACTGTGTGACCCTCTAGACTGACTGTGTGTGAAAACCCAAGTTACAGATGGGACACTACACTCTTAATGCTGAACCCCTCAGTCCTAACCCTGAGTGAAGCACCTCTAGACAGAGTTAAAAAGTACAAGAAAAGGGACTTAGGGGTCTTGTGACAGCTTTCTACAGTCATATGGGTGCTAGTGCCCAAGGAGGTCAAAAGATGGGGTGGAACCCCTCAACTGGGGTTACAAATAGTTGTAAGCTGCCTGATTGGGAACTGGGAACTGATCTTGCATCCTCTGGAAGAGCAGCAAGTGTTCCTAAGATCTCCTGAAACCAACTTATTTTTAAAGGAATAAATTTCATCTGCTGATTTATTCTCTATAGAAAAAAAATAGTGTTCAAAGTTTGCTCATTATACATTCGATATATGCTAATGTCAAAATACAGCACCATGTTCTAAATGAAACAAAAGAAGTAATAAGGCATTCTAGTAAAACATCAACATTATATTAAAACAGCAAGTTTTTTAGAGATTTTCTTCATTTACATTTCAAATGCTATCTTCTTTCCTAGTTTCCCCTCTGCAAGTCCCCTATACCCACCCCCCGCCCTGCTCCCCAACTCACCCACTCCTGCTTCTTGGCCTTGACATTCCCCTGTACTGGGGCAAATAATCTTTGAAAGACCAAGGGCCTCTCCTCCCACTGATGGCCGACTAGGCCATCCTCTGCTACATATGCAACTAGAGACACAAGCTCTAGGGGTAGGGAGTACTGGTTAGTTCATATTGTTGATCCTCCTATAGGGCTGCAGACCGCTTTAGCTCCTTGGGTACTTTCTCTAGCTCCTTCATTGGGGGCCCTGTGTTCCATCCAATAGCTGACTGTGAGCATCCACTTCTGTATTTGCCAGGCACTGACTGGCATAGCCTCACAAGAGATCAGGATCTTGTTATCAAAATCTTGCTGGCATATGCAATAGTGTCTGGGTTTGGTGGTTGTTTATGGGATGGATCCCCAGATGGGGCAGTCTCTGGATGGTCCTTCTTTCCTTCTCAGATCCAAACTGTAACTCCTCCCATGGGTATTTTGTTCCCCATTCTAAGAAGGAACAAAGTATCCGTGCTTTGTTCTTCCTTCTTCTTGAGTTTCATGTTTTGCACATTGTATCTTGGGTATTCTAAGTTTCAAAACAGCAAGTTTTAATGTGCTCCTTTTTTGAGATGGTATCTAGATATATAACCCAAGTTAACCTAAAAGTAGTGATCCTCCTGCCTGAACTTCTTGTGTCTTGGGATTACAAACAGGTACCACCATGCCAGCCAAAGCAGAAAATAGTTGTCTATAGTATGTGAAACATATATTTCAAAGTGTGCTATTAAGGGCTAAATGAATGTATTTTTTTTGAAATTGAATTCTTGAGTTTCTATTAATTATGCCTCCTTATTTTTGTATCTTATGTTTTAACATTTTGGCATGGGGGGGGTCCTCTGGGATGAGAAAGGGAACCCCTAACTACAATTCAAGCAGAGTGATGGCCTTTATATTCCACGTAATTCAGAAGCCAGAACACCTGACATCAACCTTTTACACTCTATCCTAATAACCCTAGGTCTGGTTATCCGGCAGTAGGGTTTCTAAGCCTAGGGCACATGGGAATGATCCAAACCAACCAGCCCAAGCCTGCGTGAGTCACCTTTTCACCCCTACCTGCAGAACAGAGGCTCTCGCTTCTGTTTCCATGAACCCTCTGAGCAGCCCTGGGCTTCCCTGTGTGGTCCACACCTGCTGCTGCTGGATTCTGTGAGTGTAGAAACCTTGTGGCCGTCACTCCTGTGCCTGCATGTCCCCCTAGGTGAGCAGCGGTGGGGAGATGGCTCAGCATTGCCGCCAGTTGTCAGCGGAGTTTTCACCCTCCTTAGAGACCTTCACTCCATAAAAGCTTGATCTTTGCTTATACCACAAAAAAGGGTTTAAAGGACCAGCCAGAACAAAACAATTTGATAGTTCAAGCATGAGGGGACACTTAGGAAAAGGACAACACACACCAAAGACACCGGTGTCTTAGCAAAAGCTTACAGAGCTGCTTTGTTTCTGTCATTTCAACCAGGTTCAAATGGTAAGCAGAGTTTCAAAATTAAAGCTTTTAAAACATAAAAAGACAGTGATCACTTATTTCTCTTATTTCCTTTTTATAAATTAAATCGTAAAGTAAGAACCACCTGCATTCCATCCCTGGGACCAACGTGGTAGAAGCAGAGAACTGGTCTAAGAATTATCTCCTGACACTGAAACCTTAAAAATAAAATAAAGTAGCAGAAATATGTATGTTCATCCTATGTGACAGATCTTAAAGTAAGAGCTTCCCATGACCCTAGAGTGTGAGACAGGCCGTCAGGCTTCAAGTCAAACTGGGGTGAATGGAGTGCTAGTTTAGAAATGCAGCCTCTGCGTCCCAGAGATGACTCAGCCAGGAGAGATGATTGCAGCATGTACTAGTCAGGGTTCTCTAAAGTCACAGAACTTATGGAATGTCTCTCTATATTGAGGTTATTTATTATGACGACTTACAGTCTGTAGTCCAGATAACCCCGAAATGGTCAGCTGTGAACCGGGAGTCCAACGAGGCTGGTTGTTTCAGCTAGTCTTCTGTAGAAGTAGCTGCCAACAGATGTGTTGGCAAGTAAATGCAAGCAGGTGAAGAAGAGTGAAACGCCCTTCTTCCAATGTCCTCATGTAGGTCTCCAGCAGAAGGTGTGGCCCAGATTAAAGGCATGTACCACCATACCTGAATCTAGGATTTGCTTTGTCCCAGGCTGACCTTGAACTCAGAGATACCCTTGCCTTAGTCTCCTGGTTATTAAAGACTTGTACTACCTTGCCTGGGCCTAAGCTTCTCATGGCCACTATGCCTCAAGATCTCCATGCCAAGATCCAGGTCAGAAACTTGTGTCTTCCAACCTCAACATCTGGATTACAGGTGAGCCCTCCAATTCTGGATATAGTTCATTCCAGATATAGTGAGGTTGACAACCAGTATTAGCCACCACACAGCACAACCCTGACAACTGGAGATCTGCCCTTAGATCCACGGTGGAGGGAGAGAGCTGACTCCAGAAGTGGTTTTCTGACCTCTACATGCGTGGTGCCTACAGTCATGGACACTCACCATATGACACACATACACGTAATAATAACAAAGTATTTTTAAAGGTGAAAACTAAATCTCCCTTTTTCCTGAATTTCCAGTCTTGTGTCACATGTACATATATGATATTACACATCTGTTTTAGGACCTAGAAGCCACAAATGGAAGAAAGCATGCAGTATTTGTCTTTCTGAATCTGACTGATTTCACTTATCACTCCTACTCTGGTTGCATCTATTTTGCTGCAGAAAGCATAACTTCGCTCTTCTTTATGGCTGAAGAAAGCTCATGGTCTGTGTACATCATAGTTTCCTATCTGTCCGCAGTGGATGGCCATCCAGGCTCTCTGTCACTCGCTCCTGGGAAGGGAAGTAATTCATAGTGGAGTCCTTGTGGGGTGGACAAGCTCAGAAGAACTCACCTCCATCAGCCCCCACAGCCTGCTGCATTGCAGGGAAGACTGTTACCACTCAGACTGGCTGGCGACTCCAGTCTTTTATGGAGGTGTGTCCACTAATGATTGTGTGTTAACTCTTGGTTCGTGTTATACAGATTCATAATTAAAGAGTAATCCCAGAGCTTGAGAGGGTGAGGCAGGAGGACCACTGAAAATGCAGAGTCCAACCTGTGGCTCCAAAGTGAGTTCTTAGGTTTCTTAGTGAGACCCTGTCGGAGAAAAAGGAGACAGAAAATAGTCTCCTCCCCCCACCCTGCCCTTTTTTTTCTGAAGCTGGTGGTCTCTTCCGCCCTCTGGTGTTTATTTTTGGTACTGCAGGTCGTTGTGTCCTGCCTCAGTTCCTGATCCATGTTCTTAGACACTAGGCACATGCACAGAGACAGAGACAGAGAGAGACAGAAAGACAGAGACAACACACACATACACACAGAGACATAGATGCATACATAGACACAGACACACATTGAGACAGAGATACACACACAGAGAGACAGACAAAGGAAAAGACAGAAACACACTGAGACAGAGACAGATGGACACAGAGAGACAGAGACAGAGACAGAGAGGGGAAGAGAGCGAGTTGTTGGGTGTTGCGCCAAGGACCAGCCTTGTCTAGGTCTGGGTTCTGAGAGAAGTGGTGCCTGGGAAGAGCAAAAACAAATGACTTGAGGTCAAATCATTGGTCCAAGCTGGTGGCCTATGTTCTGCTCAAGATGGTTCTCTAGACAGCTCTTTGTAGATAGCTCTTGGCTTTGTAGTCTGCTGGAGATGGCTTTTCAGATTTCATTCTCCCTCTCCCTCTCCCTCTCCCTCTCCCNTTTGCTCAACTCTAGACAGCTTTTCAGATAGCTCTCTCTCTCTCTCTCTCTCTCTGTGTGTGTGTGTGCGCGCGCGCGTGTGTTTTGCTCTGCTCTAGACATCCTTTTCTTGGTACTCTAAAAACTCTATGGTTGAGACAGCTAGCTTTCTACTTGAGACAGCTTCTCTCAAGCTCTTTTGAAGCAGTTTGGTCCTCCCCAGTCCTGGTTTTAAGGTATATTGGTGGGGCTGGAGGAACTCTCAGGCTGAAGTACACCATTTCCTCCTCAAGGAAAACCACGCTGCACGCCAGCCCAGTGCCCCGAGAACTGCGACATCTTCCAGTCTGTAAGTTGATGCTTTAGTTAGGGTTTTACTGCTGTGAACAGATACCATGACCAATGCAAATCTTATTAAAAAAAAATTTAATTGGGGCTGGCTTACAGGTTCCGAGGTTCATTCCATTGTCATCAAGGTGGGAACATGGCAGCATCAAGGCAGGAATGGTGAAGGAGGAGCTGAGAGTTCTACACCTTCACCTGAAGTCTGCTAGCACAATACTGGCTTCTAGGAAGCTAGGATGAGGGTCTTAAAGCCCACACCCACAATGACACACCTACTCCAACAGGGCCACACCTTCTATTAATGCTATTCCCTGGGTCAAGCGTATGCAAACCATCACTTTTGGGAATAGTCACCACTTCTGACCTTCTGCCAACAGACCTGGTTCTATGGGGTCAGCCTTCCCTGTGCCTCATGAAGCTCTGAATGTGTCAGCCCACAATCCTCTAAGTATATGGATCCTCTGAAAACTAAGGAGTCTATTTCCAGTAATTCTGCTCTCACCACTAGTTCAAGTTCAAAATAGTGCAAAGAAAACAGTCCTAAAGGAGGTGTGGTGGCTGTCCCCTGTCCTAACACTCCAGGGACTAAGGCAGAGGGATCAAGATTTTGATTCCATAACATTTTCCTTTGTTATGCATAATCTCACAAGTTCTCAAAACTGCATACCCAACAAACAAACAAACAAACAAACAAATAAGTAAAGCCACATCTCTCCTAAATGTAGCAAAGACTGAAAGAAAATTCCAGGTGGGTACTGGCATCAGACAGATATGGCCATCAACCAATAATGAGAATTTGGATTGTTAATTCTCCTAGGGGAAAACTAGGCCCCAAGCTCAATGCCTTGGTGTTGTTGTAAATGCTATTAATTAACTCTATTAATTCTTATTATGACCCAGCCAGCCCCTTAAATGGAAATTTCTGGTTTCTTTGGAAACTCAGTTATGTCATGATGTTTTGCTGGGGCAGACAGGTGAAAGGGTGTTTTGCTGAAGTAGACACATGAGAGGACACATGATATTTAGAAAGGCTAAAAGTCTGTGGGAGGAGGCTCTTGCACTGCTTCTCCGTTACTCCAGACCTGCAGGGATAATCAGTGGGGACCCAGGGCAGGAGAGAGAGAGAGAGAGAGAGAGAGAGAGAGAGAGAGAGAGAGAGAGAGAGAGAGAGAGAGAATGAGAGCTAGTCAATCATACTGATCAAGCTCCGAAAACTTTATTCGGGAATAACAATATAAGCATAAGCAAAAGGAGGCTCCAAGGGAGGGGGAAAGAGCCCAGGGGCTCTCTGAAGGTCAGGTGGTAATCTTCAGCTCCTGGAACCAACGTTCACAGTGTCCTCTTTTCCCATAAACATTCTTACTGTTATGACCACGAATGTTCTCTCAGGATTGTTTATGTAAGCTATAAATTATCCACTAGGCCATAGCTAAGGCCATGGCTCCCAGCATCTCCTCCCTTTCAATTATTTTCAATAAGGCCTCACGTAACTGGGGTTGTCAATAGTCATCTCATCCTTGGATGAGTGGGCATTAACCAGCTGGGGTACATTGACCTGACTCCTCCCGTGGGTACTGTCACGACCCACTGTCATGGCTCTTGGTATCTTTTGGGGAGGGGAGGCAGAGCCTTAGAGAAATCCTTAGGATAATGTTGAGAATAGATACCAACCTCCTTCAAACCAGGTTTGTCTCAAGGGGAATTCAGAGATGGTCAGTGTTAGACCTTCCCCTGCGGTGCTTAGCCTCGTAGCCACGAGGTGCCCATACTGGATTCATTTTATCAAGAACCAGTATGCGCAGGTCTGAATCCTATGCAGCTCCTAAAGGAGAATTGTTAACCTCAGGTTCAGCAAAGCCCCTGTCAGCCAAATCAAGTCTATGATAATAAACTTGCAAAGGTTTCGATGCCAAGGAATCAATCTGCTGTTTTATAAAAAACAGTAATTTTATTAAAAATAAAAGGCCCCAAGGTTACTAATAGTAAAATGCTTATTAAAGGTCCAAGGAGGGGCATCAAGAGGGTGTACATAGAGGACTTCCACCAATTATCAGCAGCGACTGAAAACTGTTTTTTCTGGAGCTCTAACTTAAGTTTATGTAACTGTTGGATTCGTGTTTCCACTATGTCTGATTCATTTACAAAAAGCAACATTCTTCTTGCAGAAAAAGACAGGTGTCACCTTTCTCAGCAGTCAAATCAAGTGCTCTTCCATTCTGTAAGGCAACTTGGGCAAGAGAAGTTAATTGTCTCTGTAAAGAAGCTAATGACTTCCCGGGCATGGTGGTGCACGCCTTTAATCCCAGCACTTGGGAGGCAGAGGCAGGCGGATTTCTGAGTTCGAGGCCAGCTTGGTCTACAAAGTGAGTTTCAGGACAGCCAGGACTACACAGAGAAACCCTGTCTCGAAAAACCAAAAAAGAAGAAGAAGAAGAAGAAGAAGAAGAAGAAGAAGAAGAAGAAGAAGAAGAAGAAGAAGAAGAAGAAGAAGAAGAAGAAGAAGAAGAAGAAGAAGAAGAAGCTAATGACTCAATGGAGGCTTCTACTGCCAACGAAAATTGTTGAAATAATTCGGCGGTAGTATGAAGAGAATGGGTTAAAGTTCCTCCAGCCAAACTGGCAGCACAACAGAAGTTACCAAGGAGATGCCAGCCACTACAGGAAGGAAAACAGCTCGCTTGATTCTAATATCTGGGGGGCTATTCCAACTCAAATACTTGGCGGGAGTTAACAAGGTCAACTGAAGAACTAGGGTCACGGGAAAACACAGCAATTCTTTATTTATAATTCTTTCCTTGCAAAACTAGGGCAGAAGTGCCTGTAGCTGTGCCTCTCACAAAAGTATATGGAGGCTTTAGTTCTAAATCTTTAGTAATTAACTTCTTTATTTATGGCGAAATTTCCTCCAGCAAGCATATCCATCAACTTAGTGTTGTTTACTGTTACCATATCTTTTAGGCCTTCCCATACTGTTGGATGTAATAAAGGGAGGATCAGGGACGAAGGCCCAATACAACTTCTCTATCATCATTGTCAGGACACTCTACAAAGTCACGATCAGCATTATTCTTTGTGCCAGCATTAGCATGTCTCATTAACCACTCTGGCAGATAGTATGCTCCTTCAGCATCCTGCAGAAAAAACACAAACTTGCCCCCTCTCTTCCCTACACTCAGAGAGTTCCTTAGCATTGAAATTTAAAAATTTTTGTGGTATATGGGGATATGACTCCCCCTTTTGTATAAAAAAAGAACAATCTTTCAAATCTGTTGCTATTTTATAATATCCTCTATGAATGTTTCCACCTGCTTAATTTTTTAAGATTTCAAAACACTGGCTACAGCACACAATTCTATTATCTGTGTTGAAGCAGGAGGCAATTCAAAAGAATAAACATGTGATCTAATCACATATATTTCTCTCCCATAGAGGGGTTGTTTACAAATACATTAGATGTATTCTTTATGGGTTGTATGCATAAATTTATAGGAAATACAAAGCATGCATAGAAGTAATTACAACAACTTATCCTTTGTATAATGATTATCAATTTTACCTACAAAGTTTACTGTGTAATAGACCAAATATCAAAATTTTGTAATAACCAATTTAATTGCTGTTTGAAACAAGAAACTGACATCTCATCAGTTTTTTAAGACTTTTTAAAACACATACTTCATGATTTTATCTTACAATTTTTGACTAACACCACAACAGCTTCATAATAGGATGTTAAAACTTTACTTGGAGATAAAGAAAGATGATTCCACATTAATGTTCTCTTTTACCAAAGAATTGCTATGGGCACCTTGAGATACAATAACCAAAATAAGTAGTTAATGTTTAATTGCCATTGATTGCAATTGATAACAACTGATTATAGAAGCTTCCTCTACTCTATATGGAGTAGGCAGGCCAGATTTTAATGCTTTTAGAAGTTTCACAGCCTCATTGACATTTACGAAGTTTGGCTACCAATTTTTATATATGAATGCATGACAGTGCAGCTTTTAATTTCAAATCCTATCCTTTGTTAAAAGGTCCCAAACAGGGAATAACTGCTTTTCTGATTCTTTCTCTCTCTGATGTTCATATTTTAATTCTTTATCTCCTACTTCTGGGAATTCTGCCAGAGAAAGGAGATGAGTCACTGCTCCTCAGTGCTCTGCTTTTCTAACTTTCCTAATTACTCCTCAACTTGTCAAATTATTTCATTTATATACTTACCATTCCTACTTCTGGGAATTAAGAACAACATAAATGTACTTGAGCTAAGAGTTTTTCTAACACCTATTATTTTGTTTTTGTAGTTTTGTTTTTTACTCTTTTTATTTATTTCATTTTATTTCATTATAAACCCTATACCTCCAACCTAGAGCAACTCTTGGCTGTGAACAAATTTTCTTAACCCATTTTCCTCCTGTCTTGAGGGATTCCTTGAGATCCCTCTAAAAACAATTCATGTTTACTTAATGCTTGTCCCATTGCCTAGCCACACTGATCTTCGCTTGTTGTGACTGCATAGAGAGCAGCCAGCCAAAGAACTTCTTGTGACAGTCTGGTGGCATCTTGCCACTTCCGTGGACTTGGGCTGATTGGCAGAGCTTCGTGGTTTCTTCTGGATTGAACTGCCTTTACTTGCTGATTCGTGAGTGGTGATTGTCCAGGTGGCTAGACTGCTGCTGCTGATTCGTGTTGGCGTTTTGCTAGATGACTGGGCTGCTTACAATGAGGATTGGAATCGCCTCAAAGAACTATTTCTAAACAGTCCACAACCTGTTTCCTATTAACCGTTCTTGTCCACTCCTTCTAGTGAGTGGTGGCCTAAAAGGAAGGCTGAAGCATTTAAGAACCCTCATTAGTGTAGGTTTTGAAAAATCTAAGCCACCAAGCCTCCCAATAATTGAGATTGAGTCCTATAATTTGTTTTAATCAGCTTAGCACAATTACTGGGTGATTATCCCTAATCTATTTTTATATATGCTAGACTGGCTAATTTCCAGCTGTGCTCCCCAAGTTACTTGCTTGGTCTTACCCCAGCTGCCTTTTTGCTCCATCAGCTTGTCCTCAGGGTAGACTTCTCCTGGCTACATGCTCATGGTCCATCCCATCTAATGGTGGCCTCCTCCTCTCTCTCCTCCCATTCTCTCTTTTCTTCTCCAGCTCCCCTCCCCTGCCTCTCCTTGTGGTTCCTCCCTGCCAGCCCAGCCGGGTAACTGAAATCCTGTCTACCTCTACTCTCCACAGTGATTGGCTGTAGGCATTTTTATTTAACCAATAGCTTAAAATTGAGGAGCAATGTTTACACAGCAAAGGTCGATGTGTGTAAGAATTCACTCATCTGAGGGTAACAAGATCTCGGGGTTCAGAATTTAGCATTTGTATACACAGCATCAGACCAACCCTAAACACCTTAGGGTTTAGCAGTCCTTGACCCAGTAATTCTGTTTCAAAACAAGAAAAGAATCTTCAAAGATATAACTTCAAGGATGTTGATAGAATTAAAAAAAAACCTTAAAATAATATTAGCAACCTAGCAATAAAACTTTAGTTGAATACCTTGAAGTAAATAAGCCTCAGATAAGAGCTTTCAAAGTTACTGAGCTGCAACAGATACATTGTGGCTTCAGTTGTAACTGACGCAGACATGAATGGTGACCGGTTAAGCTTGCCTTCTAAGTGCTGATAAAAGAATCAAAACCCTAATCACTAATTTCTGCCCTGTGGCATCAAGAAATTGGAGGAGGGGTGGGGAGTGGGCTGGGTGTATTTATAATTTTTGTGTGTGTGTGACTGACAATACCTACTAGCCTGACCTGGGAGAGTCTGTCACTTCAGCTATCTAGGAGTCTGACGCAAAAGAATTCAAAGTTCAAGGCCCGCTTTTGCAGCGTGAGTTCAAGGTTAGCCTAGCCAATTTGATGAGACGGTCTCAAAAGTTAAAAGAGGGCTGATGTTTAAAAAAAAATGTCTCCATGAATGACAACTCTGGGACTAATTATTTATTATTTGTTGCTTAGGCCATAGCTTTGGCTCATTCTCTGACTAGTTTGTAACTTACTTAAACCATTCCAACTATTCTATGTCTACCACTTAGTTACCTGTACCCCAGCTGCGGCATCTTCACATTTCCCCATTGTCTCTCTCAGCACCTCCTTTTATTTTTTTCACTATTTCCCAGAATCCTCTCTCTTCCTGCCAGTATCCCACCTCCTATTTCCTGCCTCAGCTCATTGACCATAGTCTTTTTTATTGACAGATGATGCTCCTCAGCGATTCTCTCTCCAGAGTGGGGATGTGGCTCAGTGGTGGAATGCTTGTCTAGGCTCAGGTTCATTCTCCAGTACCACCACCAAATTAATTAAAATAAAATGTTTTGCATGTATTTATTGTGCATATATGAATGTATGTGCCACAGTGCATGTGTGAAGGTCAGAGAACAACTTGTGAGAGTCAGTCTCACCTTTCACTATGTGAGTTCCTACAACTGAACTCAGGTCGCCAGGCTTGGCAGGACTGATTCACCACTGAGTCTTCTTTCGGGTCCCCATAAATAAAAAAATTCTAAAGCAATTATCTGTTGGCTCTTTCTGTAATGTCTCTGTCCTAATTGCTATGGATTGTCAATTTCATTAGATTGAGGGGTACCCAAGAGCTTGGTAAAGCACATATCTGGCTGAGCTGCCAAGCCGTATCCAAGGAGGATTCGATCATAAGGGCTGTTACATACACAATGACTTAACCCATTAATGGACTCAGTCTTTCAACCAGTTTTGGGGTGTTATGGAACTGTAGAGGGTGGGGCCTGGCTAGAGAAGGTGGGCTTCTAGGGATGTCTTTGAAGGGTCTATTTTGGCGCCACCCCTTCCTGTTAGCTTCTCTTTGCTTCCTGGCTGCCTTCAGCTTCACGGCTTTCGTCTTCCGTGTCCTTCTGTGATGTTCTGCTGCCTTGCCATGAGCCGACACTCAATGGAGTCAGCCAGGCGAGGACTTTAACCTGCCAACCATGGCCCCAAATTGGCCCTTTATTTTAGACCCTTAAGTTATTCATTTCAAGCACGTATCACAGCCATAAAACTACAACTGCCACAGTTCCACCTCTCCTGATTTGTTGCTTCAACCCGTGCTTCATCTTGACTATCCAGGCTGCCCTCCCTTCGCCTTGCCCTTCTCTTGTTTTTCTCATTACAGGTGTCTTCTAGATCCCTATCTAATTATGTTCGTGGCTTGTTGTCTGGTTCTTGCCTTTTACAAACAATAAAGTACTTCAGGATAATGACATTTGTTTTATTCACAGTTTTTCAAATGGCTCATAATAGAGCTTGGTGCATGACTGTTAGAACACAGAACAGTGTACTCTGAAAAGTCAGACCACGCACTCCTGTAGTCTCTCCCTCTTTGGACTGAGAGTTGATACAAGCTACCTGCTGTGACATGACAAGGCTCACAGAGCTAAGTTATCTCTTCCTCTCTCATCTGCCACCCCAGCTCCAACAGACACTCCAGACAACCTTGAATTATAACTTAGCTTGCATCTAGTGCCTTCCTACCTTTTCTTATGACTCCTGGCACACAAGTTAGGTCATGTGGTATGGCATACTTCCCCAAACTTGTAAGAATAAGGAATTCCTGTCCTTGGGAACTGAAGGATCTTTGATAAGCTTTGCCCATCAGATCTCCATCGTGGCTACCTTCAGCCTGATTCTAATAACTTCCCTCCTCCCTGTTGTTGTTATTTGTGGGAAAAGAAGAATTTTAAGGACATTTATTATTTGTGTGTATGAATGAGTGTGTATGAGCATGGAACGCATCCACTGCCCGGAGAGGCCAGAAGGGGATATTGGAACCCAGGCGCTACAGTTACAGGCCATTGTGAGCAACTGGTATGGGTAGTGGGTACTGAACTTAGGTCCTCAGCAAGAGCAGCAAGGACTCTTAAACCGCTGAGCACCTCTCCAGCCCTACTCATACCTTATAATAAAGCTCTTCTAAAGGGTACTTTGTGCCAGCTTCCTTTCCACTAACCTGCAACATCTTTTATTATTTACCCAACAAGCAGGTGCTTGGTTCCTGGTGTCCACTCTCAGCTTCCAAGTAATCTGTGCATCAGAGGAGCCCCAGACAAACCGAGAAACTTCAAATCCCAGAATCCCTGGGTCTGGAAGTGGACTACATTTCCCAGGGGTCTCCGCGGCCACCACCCTCTGGACCCCAAGCTTTGACCCCCCGTGAGCCTTCGCGGGTCTTAGGGCTTCTGTGGCGCGGCTCGAGGCTCGGGGCCAAGGTCCCCTGGCAGAGTCCTCACGCGCGGTGGCTCAGAGCATATGTGAGGCGCGGTGGCAGCCGAGGGGGGAAGGTAAGTGGAGGCTCGATGTGTTCGGACGTCAGACAGGGGCTGGGCTGGGTTTGGCTCGGCGGCCTCCTGCGCGTCCCCCTCCCCGGAACGCGCGCTCCCAGTGGCCTTGGCCCTGGACTGCAGGTGACCTGCTCCCCACCGCCCGGGCAGCGACCACCCAGGCTGTGTTTTCCGTGCAGCTCTCTTGTCCTGGACTACCGATCCCCTTTCTGGAGTTTTTTTCCTGGTATTCTGGAAATCGATCTCTGACAGCAGTAGTGCAGTTGGGTGGGCAACGTGTTATAAGGAAGAACATCGTCCCTGCCCGTGGTCAGATCAGAGGGAGTGAAACCGGAGGCTCTCCCACTGTGGCCGCACTCAGACTTCAATTTCCTGCCCAAAGGGGCCGGAAAGTGCCTGCTGAGATGTGGTGAACAGTCTAAGGGTGTTCACATGGTGGCTCAATGAGTCCCCTCGGTTATGGAGTACAGTGTCGCCTTAGTCTTGCTTCTGGAAATTCACGGACAAGAAGACTGGTGACCTGTCGATTCTCCGATGCCCGCCCCCCAGCTCCTGGTTCCCTCTCTTGAGGCAGAAGAGCCAGGCTCAGCTGATGGGACACTTTCGGAGACGCTGCTTCTGACAGGTGCCAAGCAACAGGTACTACTCCTTTCTTCTTTCCTCCCTCAGATCCTCCCTTATCTCCACTCATCTGTGGAAGAAGAACCTACAGAAAGAAGATGGCTCCTGAGCAATGGGAAGCGACATCTCAGGTGCACCTTGCCGGTTCACTTCGTAGCGGAAGGAGCGGGTTTTGTTTGGTTTTCCTTCTGACAGTAATCCACACAGTTCAGCCTTCACCGGGTTTCAGCGCCCATGCCCTCCTTGGAGCAGTTGGTCCTCCTTCTGTGGGTGGTGGATTCTGTGGGAAGCACACCCCGTGTTCACAGTTCTAGTCTTCTGTATCTCTTGATAGACAGGCTATTGTTGCCTGGTGCCAGTCTGGTGAATGCCTACAAATTCCACAAGTAACGTGCCAGGACAGAACACACATACGTGCTTGAGAAAATTCCTTTTTTTCTGGCCCTGCCTCCTTCACTTGTCTGAGTTTCTTTCTCTGCCCTTACCAAGACTGGATTTCTATTTTTTCTTCTTGACAATCCTTATGTTGCTCCCCAAGCCTTCTCCAGCCTGTGGTGGTTGGTTGTTGCCCCCCACACACACACACTTTATGGGTTTTATCTTTTGCTTGTAAAATTTCCATGAAAGTTTTTTTTTCTTATCGTGTATGTATGTGTGATGTGGTATGCATACATGTGTATATGCATATTCTCATGTACTTGGTCATGTGTTTGGATGGCTGTATCTCTGTGTGAGGATATACATCTGCACATGTGTGTCAAAGCCTGAGGCTATGGGGTGGCTTCTCCCATGTGGTTGTCTGTTCCTCACAGGTGTCGGTGACATTTGAAGACGTGGCCGTGCTCTTTACTCGGGATGAGTGGAAGAAGCTGGATCCCTCTCAGAGGAGCCTGTACTGTGAGGTGATGCTGGAGAACTACAGCAACCTGGCCTCGCTGGGTAAGAGAGTTCCCTGCGGGCAGAGCCTCACAAGCGAGACCTTGGCGCCTTCTTCCCCGAATGGAGATTTCATTGTGAAATCTTAGCAGAGTTTTGCCTTCAGGTCTTACAAATATGGCCTTATAAGTAAGCATTGACACATACTTTGCACAGCAGGCCTGGAACTGCCCGTGTGCAGTGGAGCGGGCGTGGCAGTGAGGGCACCGCTTCCCTTGGTATGAAGCAAAGGTTCATGGTCCGGGCGTCTTCCCAACCAGCAGTCATTCCATGTTTGCTTGGCTCATCTCTCAGCAGAGATCTTTGTTCCATCTCTGGAACCTCTTGCCCATCTCATTTGCTACAGGTTTTTCTGCAAAGGGCCGTGTGGGGGAAACATTTGAGGCTTAATTGATTTTTGCAACTTAAGAGATTTTCTCAGTCCTGTGTGGTTGTCAGGCTCCTTGTTACTGAGCTCATCTTGTCTATAAGCAGGATTCCCGTTTACCAAACCAAAGGTGATCTCCCTGCTGCAGCAAGGAGAGGATCCCTGGAAGGTGGAGGAAGAAGGCCCTGGAGGCGTCTCTCTCGGTGAGTGCATGCGCAGGCCTGGCAGTCTGTGCAGGCTCCAGTGTGGCGAATAAGGAGAGGGTGCAGCTTAGAGTGTGGGTTGGGAAATGTCTTCAGGTTCTCAGTCCACAAGAGGTGGCAGGGGTGGTGGTGGTGCTGGGGGGCTGGAGAGATGGCTCAGTGGTTAAGGGCACTGACTGCTCTTCCAGAGGTCCTGAGTTCAAATCCCAACAACTGCATGGTGGCTCACAACCATCTGTAATGGGATCTGACGCCCTCTTCTGGTGTGTCTGAAGGTAATAACAATGTCTTTTTAAAATTTTTTATTTATTTATTTATTTATTTATTTATTTATTTATTATGTGTAAGTACATTGTAGCTGTCTTCAGACACACCAGAAGAGTGCATCCAATCTCATTATGGATGGTTGTGAGCCACCATGTGGTTGCTGGGATTTGAACTCAGGACCTTCTGAAGAGCAGTCAGTGCTCTTACCTGCTGAGCCATCTCTCCAGCCCGACAATGTCTTATATACATAAAATAAATAAATCTTTAAAGAAAAAAGAGGTGTGATCAGGGGCTGGGATGGAGCTCAGTGGTTAGAACACCTGCCGGGCACACAAAAAGCCCTGGGTTCAATTCCCAGCACACACATACACACTCACCAATGAAACAAAGTAAACAAACAACTCAATAAATTATCCCTAAATTAGATAGGAGCAGTGGAGGGAAACTGAAATCTGGGCTAGCTCTGTTATTCTCTTCTGATCACATCCCGAATGAATTTCTTGGGATCTTTTTTTTCTTGTTGGTTGTTTCTGAGGAGGGCTGCGTTTTTCAGAGCTCATTTAAGAAGTATAGTATATTTAAGGGATGATAAAGAACTCGCTCGGGTTGGAGTTCAAAGTGTAAAGGAAAAGGAAATGGTGGGAAGGTTATGTATTTAGGGATCTTGTAATGAGGGCCTTGGTGCTGTTCCGAGAGCTGTGTCCTGGACGTGGGCAGCTGCAAGCATCTGAACTGCAAATGGCCGCTGTACTTGTGGGTGGCTCTCAGAAAGCTGGCTCTAATCAGAAATAATTCAAAGGTCTCTTAGTTAACCAGCTGAAGAAACTGTGGTATGTCCTTGTTCTGGCAGCCACCATCTCGGAGAGTGCCAAGGAGTGAGGCAGGTTTCAGAGCACTGTTGAGATTAGATTAAAAGAAAATTGTGTGCACAGAGAGAAGCACGAGGAGGTAACAATATACCCTTTAAAGATGGGCCCAGAAAAAGAGTCTTTATTTGCATATAATGCTGTAAGTTGTTACAAAGAGCTGTTTCATTCAGGAAGTGCTGTGAGGTGCACTATGGAGGATGGATTAAAAGTGAGACACCGCCAAGCAGCGTTAGGGCGCCACTGCAGGAATGAAGGGAGAGCTAGCGGGGTCTAGATGAAGGCCCCTGCTTAGGGCTCTAGAGAGACCCCATGTGATGAGTTTCGGGTTGGGGTGGTTTTCATTCAGAATGTAAGGGAAGTGGATACGGATCTTTGGCGAGGGTTCTATAAGGTAGATGGGTTGGAACTCACAAGTGAGGTCAGAAGCCTTGGACCCTTGAGCCAGTGGGGGACCAGCTGGGGGAAATCCTGGGAAACTGTTTTTGCAAGGTGGTTAAAAAGACAAGACCTTGTGAGCCAGACCTGAAGCCACCTACAGGGAGGCTCAGGAGGTGTTGCTATGGTGATAGAAAGTAAGGGCTGATGAGTTAGGGAAGATCACTCACTGGTTAACTCGCAAAGTTATTTTTCCCTTCAAAACTAAAATAACAAAACAGGGCTCAGTTTTTTAGTGCATTGGCTGCTTCTGTAGAGAGCCTGAGTTCAGGTCCCAGTACCCACCTAACCATTCATAACTCCAGCTCTAGGTCTTCTGATGCCCTTCTTTGATCTCTGTGTGCCTCAGGGATGCATGTGGCACACATGCAGGCAGAACACCCTCACACATAAAAATGAATCATTTTTTAAAAAAATGTAAAACAGCCTTTGTTGTCCCTGGGTTTGTAAGTCTTAAACTGGAGGTGAGAGGCCATGGCTTGAAGGATGTCTTCCTTTGGGTCTCTTGCTGAAGAATTGGCACAGAGCCTAAGGAGTGAGGCTGTGCTCTTCCTGCATAGCTACACTAAGACTCATGGGTGAAATCACTTGTGTATCGAACAGTCTTGGCTGGTGTCCAAATGCAGAAATATTCTGAAATCGGGACATTTTTAAATTCCAGAAATGGTCTAGTAATCTCATCTCCAGTGAGAGGTCCCCCCAGCCCCCCTTTTTTTTCCTTTTATCGTCTTTAATGTCAGAAGCCACCAAGAGTCTGCTGAACCATGTGGGGTTGTCAGCCATCTGCTGGCCTATCAGTGAAGCCTCTAGGGTTGTAATCCATTCAGAGGAAGGCAGCTTTTCCTGATTTTACACAGCTGCTACCATGGAGGTCAGCCACAGCCTTAAAACTAGCGACTTCCGTTCTGTGGAGCCCAAGGCAGAGTCCTCCCCATGGTGGTCACCCTTGTCTCCTGTTCTGCCTCAAGGATTTTGTACCTGACTTGTCTATCTGCCTTCTCTTTTTCTTGATGGCCAAGAGCTCTTGTGGTTGCCTTCCTGGGTTTCCCAAGATTCTGCCCAGGTCTCCTTCCTCCACGTTCTTCACCTCAGCAGGCTCATTCTCCTTCCACACCATCCCTGCATAGCACCTGAACACATGATCTCTGTCTTCCTCTGCATCTGTATCTGGAAGCAGCTTGTTTCGTTTATTTCCATTTTCCAGTGCTGGCCAGAGTAGGCTTCTGGTTATGCAGAGAATATAGGAATAACTTGCACCACATAAATAAAACGAAAAGCCCTCCTTAAATAGTGAAAGCCAAATGAGCCAGTGACTGATACAACATAAGAGTATTTCCACAAATGCCTTTATATCAGAATTATTTGGTATATTTGTGGTTTCTGTGTATCATAAGGGTGATACTACCTGCAAACAATGTTTTTAACTTGGGTAGGGTCATGTGAGTAGTTTTGACACATTTATGGATGAAATGATTGATAGTGGGAATTACTTTAGGCTTAGTTTTGTGGAAGAGACATAAGGGTTCATAGTGATATGAGACAGGTTTGGCATGGCCCTGCTCCCTCTGAGATACTAAGACTGATGCTTCTTTAACCTGTGGCTGACCCTTTAAGATCCTGTCTTGAGTGTCAGACAGCTCTAACCAGCACTCATAGCTCATCCTCACCTGCACTCTCACTGTCTAAGGAGAATTTTGGTGGTTCTCTGTGTGCATATTACCCACTATTAGTAATGATCACATGGATGGGTATGGAGGCTCATGCTTGCAGTCTCGGCACTCAGGAGTCTAACACAGAAGTGGTAGTAGTTTAAGGCCAGCCTGTGCTACACGGTAAGTTCCAGTCCAGCCTGGACTAGAGTGAGATCTTGTATTCAAAAAGAAGAAATCATGATGCAATGTGATCATTACTTAAAACCTATGTCCTAACCTTTTCACCAAGTAACTCAACTGCACTTTGTTCTCAGAGAGGGCAAAGGTGGAGTGGTGTATTCGTAGATGTGGGGGTTTCTGAGTGGGTCAGAAAAAGAGAAGTTAGAATATCCACAACCTGTGACTGGCCTGGGCCTCAGTGGACAATGAATGGAGAACTAAGGCTTTGGCATGTGGAAACTGACATGGGTGGAAGAGAATTGATGTAGGTCCTTGTAGCTGGGACTGCTTTCATTATAAATGAAGGTTCTCCTGCTCACGTCCTTATTCCCCTGGAATCAGGTTTTACAGGCTTTCCAGGTCTTCCTGCCTTTTCACTTTGTCTTACTCCCTAAGACTTCCAGTTGGTCTCTCATTTACTGCTCCACTAAAAGAACTCTTCTTAAATTCCATACTACCTCCATCTCCTGCACTCCAGACCAAACTCCACAGCTATTACATCTGTGCAGAGGGCCTAGGTCAGTCCCTTGCATGCTCTCTGGTGGCAGTTCAGTCTCTATGAGGCCCTGTGGGCCCAGGTTAGGTGACTCTGTGGGTTTCCTTGTGATGACCCTTCTGGCTCCTTCAGTCCTTCTTCCCCATCTTCCACAGGATTCCCCAAGCTCTGCTTAATGTTGGGCTGTGCATCTCTGCATCTGTTTCCATCAGTCGCTGGCTGAAGCCGCTCTGATGACAGTTATTCTAGGCTCCTGTCTACAAGTGTAGTAGAATATCATCAATAGTATCAGGGGAGGGCTCCCTCTCATGGCATGGGTCTTAAGCTGGGCTGGTCATTGGTTGTCCCTTCCTTCAAATTCTGCTCCGTTTTTAATCCCTCCATATCTTGTAGGCAGGACAAATTGTGAGTCTAAGGTTTTGTGGCTGGGTTTGTGTCGCAGTCCCTTCACTGGATGTCTTACCTGGTTACAGGTGATGGCAGGTTCAGGCTTCATATCCCACATTGCTAGGAGTCTTAGATTTCTAGGGGTTTCCATTGTCCTAGATTTCTATGCTTCCCCCAACCCCATCCCCAATCTTTTTGTCTCTCCCAGTACTGTCTCTCTCTGTCCTCCCCTCCCCCACCTCTCCCTCCTATTCCCAGCCCCACCTCCTCCCCAACTGAAGCCCCTCTCTCAGGGAACATTTTCTTAATTAAGATTCCATCCTCTCAGATGACGTTAGCTTGTGCCAAATTGGCGTTAAACTATCCAGCACACCAACCAAGCCATATACCAAAACCATTCTTCAGGGTATTTGCCATAGCTAATCATTCTGTCTCCTGGAATACCATCATCTCCCAGTTTCCTTAAATGTTCAGGAAGTCTGCTGATCTCTTTCAGTTCTTTGGCTTTAAATAGAATGTGTAGGCTGATGATTCCCAAATGCCTGTCTTCAGCTCTGACCTTTCCCCAGGTCTCTAAAGCAGCACACAGCTATTTCAGGGTCTCCTTGCCTTTTTCTCTGAAGCCCCTCAGCTATCACAAGTAGACCTGAAGCAGACCCCTAGGGCTTCCCATCCTCTCCTCCCTCTTCTTGGTAATTGGTGCCATAATTCATTTTCAGAATTCATAGGCATGATCTTAATTGTCTTCTTTCCTTCCTAGTACTCCGTTAGGCCATTAATCTCAGTCCTGATAGCAACCTCATGTGTATTTCACCCCGTCCTGACCCACACAACCTCAGCTCCCTAAACCCTTCATCTGCTTTCGCTTCTGTCCCAGGTCTCTCTGTTCTCTGCCAACTCTAATAGTGCATATTTTCCCAGGCATCCTATCGTGCGCAGTATAAAATTCCACAGCCTTCACCAATATTCAGGAGCCTTGCATACTTTGCTCTTTAACCATTTTTCCTTTTGTTCAGTACATTCTAGGCAAGGTCAGGGTCTTTGCTCCTTCCAGAAGTCAACTGTACTTGTGTTTCTCCTGATGGCTTTGCCTAGGACTCTCTCCAGATAATCATGTGGCTTCTATGTACTCGTGCATCACTGCATCCTCTCTGCCTATCGGGCACACACATATGCACATGCACACATTTGAAAGTGTACATTTCAGCAATGCTGAAACCTTCTCTTACTCAGAACATTATCCAGCCACAGCATTCACCTAGTGAGTGAGTGAGGGTGAATGGAAAGGTACTCTCTGCATATGTAAAGATAGACAAGTAAAATCAAACTGGACTATTCCAGAAACTGCATCTAGTTCAGCATACCTGACAGTAGCCAGGGGAGGGAGGTGTTGGCAGATGAAGACAAATCTTTTACACTTTTATACTTCACTGTGGGAAGAATCCTGGACCTCATTATTGACATTCTAACAGAGATCTTAAAAGAACATGCAGCACAGGAAGATTTGGATTTAGGCAAGATGATCTGGTTGTAGTGTAGAGAAAGCTGTCAGAGACAAGACTCAGAGATAGGACATTAGTTAGGAGACCATGGTAGAGACAGTAATGCATGGGAAAGAGAATGCCATCTCAGGGCCTCTTAGTCACTGTTCTATTGCTACAAAGAGACACCATGACCATGACAACTCTTAAAATAAAAGAAAGCATTTAATTGGGGGCTTGCTTATAGTTTCAGATAAGTTCCTTATCATCATGGCAGAGAGCATGGCAGCATGCAGTTAGACATAGTGCTCGAGCAGTGGCTGAGTAGATATTCTCATCCACATGTGGCAAGAAGAGAGAAGGGGAGACAGACAGACAGACAGACAGGGCCTAGCATAAGCTTTTTGGAATGTCAAAGTCCACTGCTAATTACCTACTTCCTTCCACAATGCCACACTTCCTAATCCTGCTCATGCAGACATGTCTATTCCCTGGTGACTAGACAGTCACATATGTGAGCCTATGGAAGCCATTCATATTGAAACTAAGAAATTTTATCTATGGGGAAGATGCGCGTACAGTTGCTGACTGCCATGCTCAGAACTCTGGTAAGGGCAAAGGATCAGAGCTGTAGCCTTTCTTTATAAGAAGGCCTAAGGCAGTGTCTTAGATTCTTCATTGCTGTGACAAATACCTGGGAGAAAACATTTAAAGGGAAGAGAATTATTTTGTCATGTGGCTTTATGGATTTTAGTCCATAGCTGCCTTGCTGCCTTGCTTCTGGGCCCGTGGTGAGGCAGGCGACAGCTGCTCACCTCAGGGTAGTCCAGAAGTTGGGGGAAGTAGGGATAAGATACAAGATATTCGTCCATTAACCTATTCTTCAGAGAAAGTTCAACCTCCTGACATCTACCACTTCTCTATGATACTGTTGGGTTGGAAATCAATTTGTGATCCAGTTACTATGCTAAACCTGTCAGCTACTAGTGAGGCTTTTAATATATGAGCCTTTAGTTCAAACTCAAATCATAACACCAGTCTTGCTTGATGTATGGATAAGGCTATCTCTCCAGCTTACAGTTCTTGACATTATGCCTGTTTTGTGGCACCTTTGTAGAATTAATTTAATAATGTGTTCCTGGGTGAACTAGTTTAGAATTCTCTCTAATCTATGTTGTGTTTGAGAAGGTTCTATGAGGACTTGCGACTAATCCATATGAAATTCATGTTTAGGTGGTCAAGACTCCTTGACTTTCTTCAAATTAGGTAGGTATAAATAAGAAAAAAGCTACTGCACAAGCCAGATGTGATAGCAATGCTTCTATTCCCAGTACTCAGAAGGTAGAGTTAGGAGGATTGCTACAAGTTCCAGGCCAGCCTAGTCTGTCAACTTAAGGTGTATAGTGAGATTCTATATCAAAACAGAAGTGATATATGTGTGTGTATAAGATACCATCAAGAGGTTTTTGTAAGAGGTAGAATGTGCTGATCTGCTTGTTATATGTAGAGAAGTACTGAACGATATATCAGTACATCCGAAGTGGTCACCAGTAATCCCAGCTCTCAGGAGGCTAAAGCAAGAGGTCATGAGTTCAAGGACAGCTACATGGAGATTGAGATTCTGTCTGAGAAAATAGGAAATGCTGGCTGGAGGAATGGACCATATATGTTTGGAGTCAAGCAAGGATTCTCATAGTAAACTTTTGAATTTGATCTATAAGATATTGTTGGCAAGAAACAAAGAGGGCAAACTTAGCAGGTAACAATGTAGGTGACTAACATGAGTTCTCTGGGTTCTAGATACTACAATTTTCCAACTCCTCATCCCTGTTTAATCGCCATCGTAAAATGGATTTGCTTTATTTTTTGTTCACTTTACTTCTGTTCCCATCAATTTTGTTTCTATATGAACTCTTGGTTCCACCTCTATTTTTAACCACACACCAAGACTCTATTTAAGTAGCATTAGTATTTATTCACTCTACATGTCTAGTCTCAATAGTCAATTTTTTTTATATCACATCTTTGGTTTCTTTTTTTCCCTTTCTAGGATTGAAGTGCAGTCAGAGAACCACTAAGTCAACTCAAACACAAGACTCTTCATTTCAGGAACTGATTATGAGAAAATCTAAAAGAAATGAACCTTTGAACATGAAGTCAGAAAATCTTTCCATACATGAAGGCAAATTAGAGGAAAAGTGGGCTATGACTGCCTTGCCTATAGAAAGAAGCCATAAAAGCGATGAACTGAGCCCAAAGTCACATAGAGATAAAAGGTCATCAGAATGTGAAAAGCAGATATCATATTTATCTAATCCATTAGGAATCACCCCAGATAAACGCTATAAATGTAGTATGTGTGAGAAAACTTTCATTAACACCTCATCTCTTCGTAAACATGAGAAAAATCATAGTGGAGAGAAATTATTTAAATGTAAAGAATGTTCAAAAGCCTTTAGCCAAAGTTCAGCCCTTATTCAACATCAAATAACTCATACTGGAGAGAAGCCTTATATATGTAAAGAATGTGGCAAAGCCTTCACTCTCAGTACATCCCTGTATAAACATCTAAGAACCCACACTGTAGAGAAATCCTACAGATGTAAGGAATGTGGTAAATCCTTTGGCCGAAGGTCAGGTCTTTTTATACACCAGAAGGTCCATGCTGGAGAAAACCCTTATAAATACAACCCAGGAAGGAAGGCATCTACTTCCCTTTCAGGGTGCCAGAGAATTCATTCCAGAAAGAAGACCTACTTGTGTAATGAATGTGGCAACACCTTTAAGTCTAGCTCATCCCTTCGTTATCATCAGAGGATCCACACCGGAGAGAAACCTTTCAAATGCAGTGAGTGTGGNAACCATGTAAATGTAAAGTTTGTGGGAAAGCCTTCAGACAAAGCTCAGCTCTGATCCAACATCAGAGAATGCATACTGGAGAAAGACCCTATAGATGTAACGAGTGTGGCAAGACATTCAGGTGTAACTCATCCCTAAGTAACCATCAGCGAATCCACACTGGAGAGAAACCATACCGATGTCAGGAATGTGGGATGTCTTTTGGTCAAAGTTCAGCTCTTATTCAGCACCGAAGGATTCATACTGGTGAGAAACCCTTTAAATGTAACACGTGTGGGAAAACCTTTAGACAGAGCTCATCACGGATAGCACATCAGCGAATTCATACCGGAGAGAAACCCTATGAATGTAACACATGTGGGAAACTTTTCAACCATAGGTCATCCCTTACCAACCATTATAAAATTCATGTGGATGAGGACCCTTAAAAAGTAAATTTGCATGTGTAAAAGCCTTAAACCAAAGCTCTTCAGAGAATTTGTGCTTGAGAGATGTAATAAACATAATATGGGGGTCTCTATAATCATTTAGTTATTGTCAACTAAATTCCATGGATAAATTTTGTGTAACAGGTACGAACAAAATGTTCATGCCTAACACTTTTAAAAAACTACTTGAGGTCCAGGGGTTCATACATGTAGTCCTAGCTACTGGGACCCAGAAACATGAGGATTGCTTGACTCCATGAGTTTGAAGCAGCCTCAGCAAACCTAGGGAGGTTTCCATCTCAAAAGACCAGTGACCTGAAATGGAGAATTCACAGCTGAAGGCCTTGACTTCAGGTATTTGTAAAATGGTGCTTTTCTCTCTGCAGCAGTGTGTGCTAGATACAGCTGTAATCACAGGCATCTAAGTGAACAGAGTGCGGTGGACTTCTCATTAGTAAAACACTGAACTCTTCTGTGGTGATATTTTTTATACCATTTTAATAACATCCAAAAGGGATCACACATTTTTAAGAAAAAAAAAAGTCAAAATAAAAGATTAAAATGGACTGTAATCTACCTCTTAAGTCTCTGGAATATTGCCTTTTCTTGACCTGATTTCAAATGTGTATGGATACAATTAAAAGTAAAAAACAGAAAGCTCATCTCCTGGTATTGTGAATTGGAGATAGTCTACCTAGTTAATTCTACCTCCATTAATTCTGTTCCCACAGGTTTTTGATGTTGCTGCTGTTTTGATGGCTTTAAAGTCATCTACTACTAAATTCTACCTTTTTACCCATGTGCTGTCATCTAGGTCATGTGTTAAATGGGAGCTGAAGGTTAGGAATGTTCTGCAGTTCCAAGTGTCCCAGCCTCAACTCATGTCAGGTGGCTCACAAAAGCCTCTACCTCCAGGTAGATCTGATGTCTCTAGTCCTCACAGGCAATCGCACACATTACATATTCATTTATATGTGTACACGCGCACGCGCGCGCACAGTTTAAATCTTTCTAAAATAAAGTGGGAAATAAACTCAAATTTACTAAGTACATATAAGTTTTAACCACACACTTAAAACCCATATCAGAAAACATGGCAAATCTAACCCCTGTAGGAAAATGCTGAAGATCTTGCTGTTATTTACAGCTGCTTGTGTGCCCCCCAAACTTATAGGTCGAAATGCTAGACTCCAGGGTGATGAAAAGATTACTAGACCATGTGAATTAGCTCCTCTTTAATGGAGTTAGTGTTGTGGTGAAATAGTAAACTATTTTTCAACTGTCTCTCAAGATACCACAAGAAGATACCTTTGAAAGATATGTTTTCACCAGACAGCAAAATACCCCTTAAAAGTTGTATTTACCAATATGAAATCTTTACTAATGTCACTGGAGGACATACCTCTGGTAATATCTTCAAGGGTGTTTCTAGAGAGGTCTAGAGGTTCTGTGGGGCAAAGAACCATCCTATATGTGTGTGGGATCATTCCATGGACGAGTCCTGGACTGAAAAAAAAGTTTTCAGCTCCATTAAAATTTGAGGAAGCAGCCTCATGCTTGTACAACCACAAGCCCTACTACTCCTCTTGCTTTCCCAATGTGACCTAGACTTGTGCTAATTGTAACTGAAGTGACATAGATATGTATGTATGTATGTATGTATGTATGTATGTATGTATGTATGTATGTATGTATGTATGTATATGGGTATATGCATGCAGATACATACATATATATGTTATGTTATATGTATGTTTGAGACAGGGTTTCTCTTTGTGTAGCCCTGACTGTTCAGGAATTCACTCTGTAGACCAGGCTGGCCTCAGAGATCTGCCTGCCTCTGCCTTCTGAGTGCTGGAATTAAAGGCATGTGCTACCATTGCCTGGCCTATATTTGTAAATTTAAGTTAAAAATTAAATTCTTTATTTGCAGTAGCCACAGATCCTCCATTGAAAAAAGTTGTGTTGCCAATTGCTGGTCCAGACCCAGAAATTATCTGGTGTGAAAATTTTCTACAAAATGCTCTGTAGGGACATGAGAAGACAACCATCTCAGACCAAGTAGCATATCACAGGGCTGGTAACTACACAGGACCTGGAAATAAAATGCCAAATCAAGTGAGATGGCACACATCTCTTCCTGTTAATGGCTAAGGTTGGAAGGAACACAGAACTACATAAAGATGAAGGCTCACAACTTTCTGGGCAACCTGAGGTCTACAATTTTACTACATTGAATGTTGATTTAGCAGATTATTACTGGCTAGGTAATTTATAATGAGATGAGATTTTTTGCAGTAATGATAGCTGAAAAGTCTAGACCTGGTGAGGACCTTACTACAATATAACCTGGCTGAAGCCATTTCCTGATACTCCATAATAACAACAATCAATTCATCTAAATGCCCTACCTCTCAGTGATGTTATATTGGGGATTTTGTTTCCAACACCTGTACTTGGTGGTGGTGGTAGGGGTGCTGTCAAACAATAGCTTCTAGTATCCTTTTGGTGGACCAGCCTGACTCTGTCTTAAAGTTAAATGCCATTTTGTTACAAGATCAAAGTAAGCTCATTTCTGTTTGCTGCAAAATTCAAGATAACTGTGATTTAACCTGGTTCTGGTAGTTGACATTTTCCCCACTCAATGGAGTTTGACTCACACCTCAGATGTACTCCACCCTGATGAGATAGATGTTTGCCAAGATGATCTGTCAGATAATCTAATCGGCTGCCTGCTTCTATAAAATTTGCTTGCCAAATTCCTTTGAAAGCTCCCAGTTTATACTTTTTCACTATAAAAAGAGTCCTGAAAAGCCGGGTGTGGTGGCGCACACCTTTAGTCCCAGCATTCGGGAGGCAGAGGCAGGTGGATTTCTGAGTTCGAGGCCAGCCTGGTCTACAGAGTGAGTTCCAGGACAGCCAGGGCTATACAGAGAAACCCTGTCTTGAAAAACCAAAAAAAAAGAAAAAAAGAAAAAAAAGAAAAAAAAGTCCTGAAAACTGAACCCACTGCTCTCTCAAATCCCGACTTGGAGAGTTAGTCTTACACAGGGTAAATAGAGCTTGCTTAATTGGCTTTGATTTGGGTGGGGTTTTTGTTCTTGCGTGGTGGGATGAGCACTTTGGCTCTTATTCTCAGTGATCAGAAGGGCAAGATGGCTCATCAAGGTGCTCGATGCTATTCCAGAGAAGCTAAAGTTTGGTTCCCAGTACCCACAGCACTTGTCTCAACTCCCTGCATCTCCTATGGTGACCCTCTAGTGACCGATGTGAGAGTTAAAGTTGGATTTGAAGTACAACAGAACCAGAGTACTCCAGGTGATTACAGTCCTGGAACCCTTTACTGGGCTTCTTTGAAGCTTTTATTCCAAGATAGCTCAGTGTTCAAAGCAGGGACAGAGAAGCAATGATCAATGTCCACATTAGCTCTCATCACTCTCAGCAGATATCCTCAGAGGGTAGGAATTCTTACAAGGGGGTCTTATAGCGGGACTTTCTCAGACCTGCCAACAGTATGCATAATGACACGGAGCTTTCCAATAGTTTTAAAGCTTAGGACTTTTACTTGAGCATTCTCCCAGCTAGCTCATCTAATGTAACCTGACTATCTTGCCCATGACCCACCACATGGCTAGCTTGGACAGTCTCTCAGCTCCTGCGCTTGCTCTAAACGTTTCTTTGCTCAGCTCTGGTCCATCTGTCCCAGTGTGTATCTCCCCTCTCCACCTCTGCCCCTGATCACTCACTTCTTTCTTCTATCCCTGCGTCATTCTCTCTGACCAGAAGTTTCACCCTCCACTTTCTGCCCAAGCTGTTGGCCACCAAGCTCTTTATGACAACCAGTCAGAATTGAGACAACCTCTGATACCTTTAGGCAAGTGAGGAAGGACAAATATTTACAAAATAGAAAATCCAGTGATGGTCACAGAAATGACCAAAAAATCCTGCCAGCACTTAGCTCTCTGCCGGTACAGAATTAACAATTGAAAGTACAGAGATGCACAATTCATCAAAGGAAAAAAAATGCTGACCATAGAGCACATGGCTGCAATTCCTGCTTGTAGGAGGCAGAGGCAGGGGGACCCTGAGCTATCCACCAAGGGCAGGGAGGGGAGTGGGGAGGGGCAAGAGAAAGAAGAGAAGAGTCTTAAACTTATTTCACTATTATATACTGGCACAAGAACTGAAGAATCTCAGAGAACCCAAGAAATAAGTATGATTATTACGTTTTTCTATATACTCATTTTTATTGACTCTGTTTTTACTATGGAGTTCCTACAGTAGGGACCATGCTTGAGAACACAAAGATAAACATGGAACCAGGCAGAGTCTTATCTACTCAACTCACATTACACAAATCCTGCTAGATATACATTTTGTTAATTTCTCATCTTTTAAAATGTGGTGAGGGTTAGTATTTAAATCTGCTCAGGCTCTTTCATTTTCAGTACAATAAGCCACCAGGGAAACCTGTTCTATTCTGTCTCCATTTGCTTCTCATCAACAGAATTTCATGGGGCAAAAACTTCAACCTTTTCAAGGTAAGCAAATGACTCAAGGTCTAAGATTTCCCCTTAATGTTTCCAACATCCAAATAAAGTCATCAGTTTTACAGAAATCTCGTCCATCTCTCTGACGGAACAGCCTGCCTTGGCTGGATGAGATTATGCCAACATTTCTACCCACAAGTGGCTTGTAGTCCTTATAGGAGGTGTCTTAATTTGGGTTTTATTGCTGTAAAGAAACACCATGACCATGGTGACTATTATAAAGAAAAACGTTTAATTAAGACAAATTTACCATGTCAGAGGTTCAGTCCACAATCATGGCTGAAAGCATGATAGCATGTAGGCAGACATGGTTCTTAAAGATCCAAGAGTTCTACATCTTGATTCACAGGCAACAAGACTGTCTCACTGGACTTATCTTGAACATATATGAGATCTCAAAGCCTGACTCTACAGTGGCACACTTCCTTCAGCAAGACCACACCTATTCCAAGGCCATACCTCCTAATAATGCCACTCCCTATGAGCCAAGCATTGAAACACATTGTATGTGAGGCCATTCCTATTCAAACCACCATAGAAGGCAAATGCTCCTGTCCTGGGAGAGCTTCACATACAACTTAAATAGTTCTGTCAACAGCCAGCAGGTCTGAATCACAGTGGTGATTGACTCAACACCAGAATCTCAGAATTTCCCATCTCTTGGTCCTAAACACCAGGGAATATTTCTCATGTTCTACATTTAAAAAACACTGTATAAATTATGGTTAACTGATAATAATTGGAGGATGGAGGACTGCTGTTGGGCAGTGGGCACCAGGGGTTATAAAGGGAGTGGGAGAAAACCTTCGTCCCTCCAGAATTCCAGTGCTCTGGGCAGGCAGATGCGGGAGGATTGCCACATGCTTTCCACGAGGCCCTGGGTGGGTGTTTGTCTGTAGGAAGCCACTGACCCCACTTGGCAGAGGGTGGACAAAGGGCAGTCCTAGGTCTCTGGGCCTCACGGAGGCCAGAGATAACAGGTTCTCAGTCTCAGGCATCCCACGTCGGATACCTCGGAAGAGCTGAGAACAAATGGGGGCCCCAGGGGCCAAAGGGAGGAAAGGGCAGAGGGAGAGGGGGCGCTGAGTGGTTCCCACGCAGGCGAGAGTCCTTGGACCAGTCCGTGGCTGGAGCGCAGGAAGGCCTTTGGGCGGGAGGTTAGACATGGATTATTAGGTGAAAGCCTATCCCATCTTTCAAGTATGGCAGGCCTTGATGAGCAGAGACAGTCTATGGTTTTAGAGTTTTATTATAGATAGGCAAGGAGAAAGAGAGAAGGTAGAAAGCGGGAGAGAGGCCGGCCTTGGCCATGTGGAGAGAGGGGGGAAGGGAGAGAAAGAAGGAGCATTAGAGAAGAGAGTAAGAAAGGTGAGAGCTTAAAGAGAGCGAGGAGGGGCCAAGCAGCCACTTTTGTAGTAGGCTGGGCCATTTTGCTGTTGTCAGGTTACTATGGGGAGGAACATACCTGGCTATAGTCAATTAACTGTGGGAATGGAGTCTAGCCAGAATGCCAGGAGCTTGGGACACTGTCTGTATGACTTATAGTCACACACCTCTCCTGCGGGGGCTGTGAGGGTGGTAACTTCAACAGGAGCCAGGGTTCAGGAGACATGATCTAACACCTGTCCCATGTAGGTAGAAATCACCACCCATCGGGTCCCCAGGGTTCTAGATCTTTGCTCGACTGGGAAGACCAGGCTGTCTGTGCGAAGCCCCACTGCCCTATAGAGCAGAGTGTGGACAAGGTCCTCAGTAAGAGGGACAAGAGTGAAAAGAAACAGAACAGCCTGGTAAATAGGGCTGGCGGTGGGCTGTCCTGAAGGCTGGTGCTGGACTGTCGTGAAGGCCTGCAGGGGAGCAGTGGGGCTGGGGAGCTGGACAGGTGCTTGCACACCCTGGGACCTACTGCTTGACCTTGGAAGGAAGATGAGGGGTGCGAATTTGAACAACAAACGGTTAAACACAGCAGACTTGGGGTGAGGCAACTCTAAAGAATGAAGAGAAAGAAGGTGCTGATGAAAGGAGAAGCTGGAGGTGATGGACAGGGGAGGAGATGGAGAAAATCCCCAGGTCTCTGCCTGGCTCCATATGTGTCTTTGAGATGTCAAGCATGGTCCTCACTGTAGGAACTTGGCAGTGGAAACACAATCAATGAAGTGAAAACATAGAATATATTAATACCTAGAAATGCAAGATAAAATAAATGCCATGGGCACTCTGGGATACTTTTATCTATGTCAGAGGGTAAAATAGAGTTGAAAGCACAATAGACTTTGTGTATGATAATCTCTCGCCCCCTCTCTGTGCTCTTCATGGGGAACCAAGCTTGGATATGAATCAAAATCTTCCTGATCCAAAGTGCTGGGATAGCAGCCCTGCGCTCCGTGAGCATTTCATTTCTTCTAAAGAAACACGATTGTGACATTGATGTTAATATTGACATAGATGGATATCCTGGATAACTCTGTGTTAACTACTATAATTGTATGTAAAATAATAATATTCTCAAATATTTAAAACTTGATTTAAAAAAGCAGGATACCCAGAAAGGTATTCTGTGCAGTGTATTAAATTTGTACAGTGAACATTTCATAATATTAATATTTATCCTAAACTGTCTCTTGATGTAAGAACCATCTTCAATGTATTTGAAATCTAGGACTGGGGCCTACTAAAAGGAATAATAATAATAATAATAATAATAATAATAATAATAATAATAATAAATAATCACATTTGTTTTTGTTTTATGAGACACAGATTCCGGGTCTGCTGTGGTGGTACACACCTTTAATCCCAGTACTACCAAGAATTCTGAAAGGTGAGTCTGTGAGTTCAAGTTCAGCCTGGTTTGCATAACAAGATCCAGGCTAACTAGGGCTACACTGTGAAACTCTGTCTCCAAAACCAATCACCATGAGATAGAAGAAAGACATTCCATGGTGGCTATCACGCCTCTGTAACTACAGTAACAGAGGATCCCACACACTCATTTGACCTCTGAGTGCAGGACACATCACACATAGCTTTACACAGTCTTCATGAGAGTATTAGACATTGCTAGGAAGCCCCAGATTCTAGAAAAGATGAAGGTTGCCTGTGACACTAGCTNCCCAGGAAGCCTGTCCTGATATGGGGCTCAGATTTCCTTTACACTGGGCCTCTCCCAGCCTTTGGGCTTGTAGAGGTAACACTGGGAGGACATCCTAGATGACTGGGTTCAGGTATGTCATCAGCACAGCTGTCTACATCTGGGACCCAGCATCAGCCCCTCACTGTGAATGAGAAATAGGATAGAGGAGTTTTCTAGCTTAGATATGACTCTGAGTCCTGACACCAGTGAGCTTCCCTGATCCTGGTTTCTCTGTCCTCTCTTCATTTCTTGAGTATTTCTCAATTTCCAACTTAACTTACTGTCAGGACTTAAGGCAAAAGCATATTGAAATCCAGAGTATGAATCAGTTGTATGATACATTAATGTGTATATACTTTAATTCTCCAAACTTAAAACCTATAATCTACAGTATGATGTTGCCCTGAGGTAGCATCATTAAACAGAATCTGTATTCTTTTTAATTAATTAATTAATTAATATGCACCCCAAATGATGACCCCTCCCAGGCCTCCCTCCCAGAGTACCCCCCATCTCCCTCCATTTCTCCTCTGAGAGGGTGGGAACCCCCTGGGTATCCCCCACCCTGTTGTATCAAGTGTCTGCAGGGTTAGGCCCATCTCCTCTCCAACTACTGCCAGCCAAAGCAGCCCTAGGTGCGGGGAGGGGGGAGGGGGGACCTCAGTCCAGCCGGTGTATGATCTTCGGTTGGTGGCTCAGTCTCTGAGAGCTGCCAAGGGTCCAGGTTAATTGATTCTGTTGGTCTTCTTGTGGGGTTCCCTTCCCCTTCAGGGCCTTTAATCCTTCTCCCAACTCTTCCATAAGAGCCTCCAGCCTCCATCCAATGTTTGACTATGGGTATCTGCATTTCTTTCATGTAGCTGCTAGGTGGAGCCTCTCAGAGGACAGCCATGCTAGGCTCCTGTCTGCAAGCATAACAGAGTATCATTAATAGTGTGGGGGATTGGTGCTTGCCTGTGGACTAGGTCTCAAGTTGGGCCTGTTATTGATTGGCCATTTCTTCAGTATCTGTTCTATCTTTGTCCCTACATTGCTTTTAGACAGAACAAATTTGTGGGACAAATTTTGAAAGTTTTGTAGGTGGATTGGTGTCTTAATCCCTTCCCTGGAGGTACTGGCTGGATATAGGAGGTGGTATCTTCAGGTTCCATGTTCCCACTGTTAGGCATGTCAGCTAAGGTAACCCACATTGACTCCTGGGAGCTGTCCCCATCCCAGGTCTCTAGTGCTTCCTTCTAGAGATTTCCCCCCACCCCTACTCCCACCCTATATCCCCCACAGACAGCTTCAGATTTCCATTCATTCTTCTGTCCTTCTGTCCCTCTCTCCTGTCTCTCCCTGTACCTGATCCTGACATCCCCATCTCTCCTCGCTATCTCTCTCTACCCAGTTCCCTTCCTCCCTCTGCCTCCTATGACTATTGTATTCCCCCTTCTAAGTGAGATCCAAATATCCTCACTTGGCCCGTCTTTCTTGGGTCTGTGGGGTGTATCATGGGTATCCTGTACTTTATGGCTAATATCCATTTATCAGTGAATATGAACCATGCATTTCCTTTCAGGTCTGTGTTACCCCACCTAGAATGATATTTTCTAGTTCCATGCGTTTGCCTGCAAAATTCATGATGTCTTTGTTTTTAATAGCTGAATAGTATTCCACTTTGTAAACGAACCACATTTTCTGTATCCGTTCTTTGGTTGAAGAACATCTGGGTTGTTCCCACTTTCTGGTTATCCTGAATTAAGCTGCTACAAACATAGTGAAGCGTGTGTCCTTGTGGTAAGGTGAAGCATCTTTTGGGTGTAGGCCCAGAACCATTGTAGCTGGGTCTTCAGGTAAAAATATTTCTAACTTTCTGAGGAACTGACAGATTGATTTTCAGAGTGGTTGTACAAGTTTACAATCCCACCAGCAACGGAGTAGAGGCTCTCCGAGGACAGGTATGCTAGGCTCATTCTAATTCAGCAGAGACCTGACTGTTTCTGCTGAGTCATGCCATTGCTCCTGATTCATGTTTGCTATCCTGACACTGCTGAACTGGACTGCTGGTGTATTCCTGCTGGCATATTTGCAAGTAGCTCAAGCTGTCACTGCTAAATCCTGTGACCTGAACTGCTGATTTCCTGACAATGCAGATGATATTTGCTCCAAAGAACAGGTCCATTTCTAAATAGGTCCATTTTCCCTATATCCTAATAACCTTTCTTTTCAACTACCTCTGGTGAGTGGTGGGCTAGAAGGGAAGTTAACGCATGTAAGAACAGTTCTTCAGCTGGGCAATGGTGGCACACGCCTTTAATCCCAGCACTTGGGAGGCAGAGGCAGGCAGATTTCTGAGTTCGAGGCCAGCCTGGTCTACAGAGTGAGTTCCAGGACAGCCAGGGCTAAACCCTGTCTCAAAAAAAACCAAAGAACAGTTCTTAAAATTAGGGTTGAGAAAAATGTACAACTACAGGGTACAGAGCCACAATTGCAGGTAGAGGTATGGTATGGACCAGAAGGAAGATGGAGCTCAGAAAAGATGGGGCAGAGCTCAGAACTACTGGGCTTGCTAGGGTCCCAGCAGGTGGAGGATTCAAGATAATCCAGGATTCTTTGCTAACGTTTTCTACCTTCACCCTCCAGGGTTCTTTGTTCAGATTCACAGGGTAGTAGATCTGGCTGAGCAGTGTGAGACCCACAGAAATCATATTGCTACACTTCTCCAACACGAGATCTGTGCATAAAGCCTTGTCAGAGGGCTTGGTCTTCCTCACTTGACTACGAGAAGCCCACAGTCACAGCACTGAATGTCACCAAACCCTGTGAGGCTCTTGGGCCACCGGGTTGCTGTTCCTCCCCTGGGCTGCTTACTGCTAACTCTTCCAGGACTCCCAGTGCTTTACCTTCAGCTTACAGGAATTTTCAGGTACCCTGAATATGGCACGAGTCCTCCAAGCTGATTCTAGACTGCTCTGTACCACAGGTTCCACAAGGAATGGTGGAATTTCCTGTTACCTCAGACTGGTTCCTTGGAACGACTCCTCCCTGACCCACCCAATATTTATCCCACCCCACCCCAACTGTTTTAAAGGGACTCTCATTCCTTTTTGGTAGCATTGGTTCTACTTACTGCCTCTCTTACATTGTATTTCAATAAACTCTCTTTCATGTTCTTGGTAAATTCTTTTTTTAATTTATTTTTTACACTCCATATTTTATTTGCCCCTCCCCCCCCCGCCCCTGCACCCTCCGACTGTTCCACATCCTGTACCTCCTGCCCAACCCCTGTCTCCACGTGGATGTCCCTACCCCACCCCTCCTGACCTCTAAACTTCCTGGGGTCTCCAGTCTCTTGAGGATTAGGTGCATCATTTCTGAATGAACACAGACCTGGAAGTCCTCTACTGCATGTGTGTTGGGAGCCTCATATCAGCTGGTGTATGCTGTCTGTTTGGTGGTCCAGTGTTTTACAGATCTCAGGGGTCCAGATTAATTGAGACTGCTGGTCCTCTTACAGGATCGCCCTTCTCCTCAGCTTCTTTCAGCCTTCCCTAATTCAACAACAGGGGTCAGTTGCTTCTGTCCATTGGTTTGGTGCAAATAGCTACCTCTGGCTCTTTCAGCAGCTTGTTGGCTCTTCCGGAGGGCAGTCATGCTAGGTCCCTTTTTGTGAGCGCTCCATAGCCTCAGTAATAGTGTCAGGCCTTGGGACCTCCCCTTGAGCTGGATCCCACTTTGGGCCTGTCACTGGACCTTCTTTTCCTCAGCTGAGCTCCTCTCCATTTCCATCCCTGTAATTCTTTCAGACAGAGACAATAATGGGTCAGAGGTGTGACTGTGGATGGCTCACCTCTCCCTCATTTGATGCCCTGTGTTCCTGCTGGAGGTGGGCTCTGTTAGTTCCCTCTCCCTACTGTCGGGCATTTCTTCTAAGGTCCCTCCCCTTGAGTCCTGAGAGTCTCTCACCTCCCAGGTCTCTGGTGAATTCTAGAGGGTCCCTCCAACCTCCTGAGGTTGCCTGTTTCCATTCTTTCTGCTGGCCCTTTTCCTTTACCCAATACCAGAACAGGTTTCCCCTCCCTCTCTCCCTCTCCGTTCCCTCCCCTGCCTCCTCCACTTTCCCTCCCAGGTCCCTCCTTCCCTCCCCACTTGTGATTGCCTTCTTCTCCCTCCCAAGTGGGACTGAGATGTCCTCACTTGGGCACTTCAGCTTGTTGGCCTTTGATAAATTCTTTTAACCAATCTGTGTCACTGGTCTTTGTTCACTGCCGTTCCGCCCACAAGCCCCCACCTCTTAAAGGATCTGCACCACCACCACCCCAGTAGCTCCATCAGCGTGGTCACAAAGCCTTGAGAAGCCCCTGAGCCTCTGGAGAACAGCTGAAAGCCAGGCCATCCATAGTGCCTGACACAGAGCTCACAGCCCACGAGGTATGTTCCCTATGGTCATACAAGACACACCACCTGCCACAGTGGGGAGAGGAGCCCGCCTGTGCTCAGGAATGATGCTGGATTCGTGTCAAAACCACATCTGATGAAAGGGGCAAGCATAAGGCTGAGGCCTTCTCCTTGAGCTGCTGGCAGGCAGGGTTTGAATGAGAATGTCCTCACAGGCTCGTTCCCTTGAACACTCAGTCCTCAGCTGGCCCTGCTGTCTTGGGATCTTGTGGAAGCTTTAGGAAATGGAGCCTAGCTGACAGAAACAGGATCTGAAGGCAGGGCTAAGGGCTATGTAACCTAAACCTGGTTTTTGCTCAGCATCAGCCCTTCCTACTTTTCCTTAAATAGAATTGTTGTTATCCGTGCGTTCCACCAAACAGCCTCCATCCCTGTACGTAGCCCAGCAATGGGAATCTCAGTGCATTGACAAATGGCTGTGGAAACCTAGAATCTGCATCTCCACAAGCATTGCTTAGGGTAAAAGCCTTGGTCTCTCCTAGGACTCGCTACTGTGAGATAAGTAGGTGGATTCTCCTCAAAGCTCCAGCACACGTCTTCTCCTGGCTGTGTCTATGACTTGACTAGTGCCAGTAGGACACAGTGGGAGTGACAGTTGGTTTCAAACTGTGAAAACCTCCTCTAGGGACTTGGGATAAATTCAATCCCGAGGATCATAAACTCGATTGGTGAAGAAGAGGTGGAGCAACACAATGTCCCCAGTTTGAGATACCCACCGACCCCACCCAGGCTCTCAGCCTGCATAGCTTAACATCGATGTTTTCTTATCCCTGCTCTACCAACCAGTTCCTCCTATATCCCTGAATCCGGATTTAAAGCAGCACCCATTGGCATTCTTCCTGGCTCATTCAAGCTCTAGGTCGCTGTTGTCAGGACAACAGTGCGACTCTGAGGGAGCAGCAGCTCTCCAGGAATTCTAAGGCAACCACCAGCAGAATGGAAGCAGGCGGGGCGCCAGAAGAAGAGCTCTGGGGCGGAGACAGCAAGGGTGAGAAACTCGGGAGGATTGAGAGGTGTGGCTGCTATGGCCGCAGCATACTCAGTCAGGCCTTGTACCTGCTCTAGAACATAACTTTCGGTGGAATATTCCGCTTTGATGGTGCACTTTCACTTCAGGGAATCGCTGATCCCTCCCAGCTTGGTGTATTCAGTTTGTCTCCAGAAGCTACTTGAGATTTGGAAATGGTCCAAGTGGATGAACCGTAGCGAAGGGTCCTCATACAATCAGGTCCTGCGGAACAGTCCTAGGAACAGATGAGGGAGTTGATGTTTGTCAATAAGATTTGAGGCACAATCGCATAGGCTTGTTGCTCATCGCGCAGTGCCCAAGACATCCCACCAAGGGCCAGGAGTCAAGTACGAGCTGGGCTGGAGGAGGCTGCGCATAAGGTTCATTCCATTTGAGGTACAGGTTAGCTCACCTGCACAGTACTCGCTCCTGGTTTGGTTCATTCATCTTGTTTGTTTGTTTGTTTGTTTGTTTGAGAAAGAAATACTGCTGTTAACCGATCAGATGTATGTTTCAAATGAATAGGAAAGAAGCAAGGTTCCCAAAGGATTCTTTGACATTTGAAACTTAGCGTGGTGGGTCCCTGAGCAATCTTTCCTGTGGCCAAGGCTGGGAGACTGCAGTGTGGACTTCCCCGCTTTACCCCCACCGCGCCTCCGCCTGTCATCTGCTGCTCCTCCAGGGAAGGAGGGGCTATCTGATACAGTATTAAACCTGGTAGCTGCGTTGGTGGCACCAAAGAGCATTTTAGGGGAACTTGTGGAAAATAAGAGGGTGTCAGCTGGCAGTCAGCTTGTTCTTTCTCGCTGACTGCCAAGGTGGCCCCCGCAGAGCTTTCTAATAATTCTGGTCGGTGATCAGAGTTCAGGCGCTTTGGCGAACACTTGAAACGTGAGTATCTGCCACCTCGCCAGGAAAAGACAACAGGCTCTGAACGATTCCAGCTTCGAGAAGGGAAGCCTTAGACGGGGACAGGAGAGGGAACAGGCTGCAGTGGGTGGAGGGAAAAATAAGTGGGATATTGAGAATTGGACAGCCCAAACAGTGAACCAGAAAGCCAAGACATCAAGGCTGTTTAGGGAAAGATAAGTAAGTTAATCGCATGCCTTTAATCCCAGCACTTGGGAGGCAGAGGCAGGCGGATCTCTGAGTTCGAGGCCAGCCTGGTCTACAGAGTGAGTTCCAGGACAGCCAGGGCTATACAGAGAAACCCTGTCTTGAAAAAAAAAAAAAAAAGACTGTCAAGGAGCATCTAGAAGAAAACATGTTACTTTTCCTGCCCTAGCCACTCTCAGCCCTGGCTTCAGACTTGGACCTTTAAGCCTCCTCTAGAGCCAAGGTCATTTCTCAGCTTAGATTTTAACTCATCTGGCTGGATCCCAAGGGTGAATCTGTTCTCATAGCTCTCTGAGTAAGAAAAATGTATAGACACCTGACCATGCTTGAGATGGACAGGTCTGTTGCTTCAGGGGCAGGCAGGGGTCAGAAGTGCTGAGAGAAGCCATGGCCTGATGGGATTAACTGGGGAGGACAGCAGGAGCCCACACTCAGGTCATCCAGCTGGGCTAGTGGGAGCCAGGAGGCTAGCTTTCGATTTGTTAATGTGAAACCACCAGATCTGTACAGGTTGGCAATTAACTATCTAAAAGTGCATTGTGCTTGTCAAACAAAATGCCCCTTCCAGAGCTGTCTTCTGGTCCAGATTGGGCAACCTCACCAGAACTTGCCTTCCCAGAAAAGCTCAGGACAGGGGTGTAGGGGGTGGGATTCAGTGGCCAGTCTATTATCCCAGGACCTTGAAGTTTATGCTTAATTTGTCTTTCTTTCCTCTCTTTCTCTCTCTCTATCTCTTCTGTCTCTCCCTGTCTGTCTCTGTCTCTCTCTCTGAAAGGAGACATAAAACTTACTGCCCACATTTTCTTCCTGATGCTGCAGGTATAACCCAGGGCTTGGCACATGCTGGTCTCATTCTTTCTGGAGACCCATAGTTTTCTGACCCGAGATCGCTGGAATGTTGAAATGAAGAAACAATCTCTAGATTTCCAGAGGTTTCTCTGGCTGTGAATCAAAGGTGGCTGGTCTGTGTGAACTGACCACCTCTGTCTCCTCCCTCAATTCAACCCCACAGAGTCCCTGGCAGCCTCCTGTGGAGGTGGAAATGGCCCATAGACACTGGGAGATGAAGGTACAGTCTCCACACTGTCCATCTCCTGGGCTGGGAGGTTGGCACATGGGAAGGGGTAAGAAACAAGGGTTGTCTTATGTATGTATAGTACTGACAGTGACATATGATCTATTCTCAGTTCACCTATATCTTAAGTTTTCCTTCTCTAAGCCACAGAAACAATTGAAAGTGCTGTGTCTACATTAGTCAAGAGGACCATTTAATACTACTCGCTCTTTACAGTTTGAAACACCTTTGTTGGGTGCAGAATAAATTCGAGAGACCTGGAAGACTGCCTTGGTTTCATTCTCCCTCCCTTATACTTTGGGGCCAAAGCTCTTGTATTTTTGACTTGATTCTGTATTGGTTTTGTTCGGTTTGATTTGACATATATTAACCATAAATATTTGTGGGGTACAATTGAATGTTTTATACAAATTTATCTTGTGTGATGATAAAGCTGGGATAATTAGCATATTATAATTTCATGCTTTAGTAACCTCTTTGTGATAAGACCAAGGTGAACACTTCTGCCCTGCAGGTGGAAGTGTAAATTTATACATCCACTTTGGAAGTCAATATGGTGGTTTCTCAGAAAACTGTATACACACACACACACACACACACACACACACACACACATACATATATGTGCAGGGATGAAGAAAAAATTATATATGATGCTCCATGCTATCCCCAAGGACAGTTACTCAACTATGTTTATAACAGCTTTATTCCTAATAGCTAGGAACTGTGAACAACCTAGATGTCCCTCAACCAAAGAATGGATAAAGAAAATGTGGTACATTTATATAATGGAGTATTACTCAGCTGTCAAAAAGAATAACATAGTGTAGTTTGCAGGCAAATGGATGGAACTAGAAATTATTATTCCGAGTTAGGTAACTTAGACCCAGACAGACCAACCATGGTGTGTACTAACTTTTAAGTGGTGTCTTTTTCAGGGTTTCTGTTCCTGCACAAACATCATGACCAAGAAGCAAGTTGGGGAGGAAAGGGCTTATTTGATTTACACTTCCATACAGCTGTTCATCACCAAGGAAGTCAGGACTGGAACTCAAGCAGGTCAGGAAGCAGGAGCTGATGCAGAGGCCATGGAGGGATGTTCTTTACTGGCTTGCTTCCCCTGGCTTGCTCAGCCTGCTCTCTTATAGAACCGAAGACTGCCAGCCCAGAGATGGTCCCACCCACAAGGGGCCCTTGATCACTTATTGAGAAAATGCCTCACAGCTAGATCTCATGGAGGCATTTCCCCAACTGAAGTTCCTTTCTCTGTGATAACCCAGCTGTGTCAAGTTGACACAAAAACTAGCCAGTACAAGTGGATATTAGCTGTAAGGTAAGAGACAAGCATGCTATATATAGGCCATAGACCCAGAAAGGCTAAGTAACATGGAGATCTCCCTGGGAAGGTGAGATAGATTTCGTGGGTGGGCTGGGGATGGGTGGGGTTGTCAACAGGAGGGAGGAGGGCAGGAGAAATGTCTGGAATTCTGGAACTGGGAGCACTTCAGGCATGAGGTGGAAACCTAGTGCAATGGAAGCTCCATGCAATGTCTGAGATTACCTAGCAAAGGTTAACTCCATGGCATCTATGAGAGTAACCCTAGCAAAGACTGCTAGAACTGTGAGACACAGAGCCTGAATGGCCACCTTCTGTAACCAGGCAAGGCCTCAAATGGAGCGATTGAGACACCAACCCAGCCACAAAACCTGTGGCCTACAGTTTGTCTTGCCTGCGNAACAAAGGAGCAGGGGGGTCGGGAACACACCCAGTGAACACGCCCACAGAACCAACTGATTGGGTCTCACTGGGAGTCGGAGATCAGGGAGCCTGAAGGGGTCTGACCTAGGTCCTCTGTATATATGTTATGGCTAAGTAGCTTGGTGTTCTTCTGGAAATCCTAACAGTGGGAGAAAAGGCTGTCCCTGACCCTTTTGCCTATCTGTGGGTCCCTCTTGCTCCTACTGGGTTGCCTTGTCCAGTCTTGATGCGATGTTATGCACCTGGTCTCATTGCGGTTTGTTATCCTGTGTTTGGTTGATATTCCTGGGAGGCCTGCCTTCTTCTGAAGGAGGGTGGAGGGGTGATGGATCTGGGGGCGAGAGGGGAGGTGGGATGGACAGACTTGTGCAAACTAAGGGAAACTGGTCGGAATGTAGTATATGAGAGAAGTAAAGAGAATGGAGTTGTGAGGGGGAATTTTGGGTGCTTGTGAGAAAACTCCAGGAAAATAAGACAAGAGCTATGACCTCAGCTTCTTCAGAAACACAGATTTGTTCTTGGAATGTGCTCTCTGCTGTGCCCCTCCCAAGTGTAACAGGTAGGAACGAGTTTGCTTTAGCTGTTGCTATTCATATGCCTCTATGGAAAAGCCGTGGTTTTGGCATGTGCCGCTTGTTCTTGTGGTTTTATAATTTACCCCGTGACTCTTCTTAACCCTCAAAGTATAACTTGTTTGATGCTCTGACAAAGTTGGCTATTGCATGGGACTTTAGTTCACCTTGGTTTTAGGCCCTTCTCTCCCAGGTTCTAAACAGGGACCTGAAGCCCGCTGTGAGATAAGAGAGTGGGCATTCTCACAGGTAGGTAAATGAGCAGAATGAAGCAAAAAACAGGGAAAGTTTTGCATTATATTGTGCTTTTGAATTTTTATTTTTAGAGAAAGGAAGAGCACAAGTCTGGTCCCTGGTTTTCTGCAGGAACTTAGGATGAAGAAGTATGAGGCAGAATCTGAAAGAATACTAAAGAGGCGACAATAATAAGGGGAAAGATTCCTGTTCAATTTTGGGTCAGTTGGGCATTACTTTGTGCTGTTATTCGAGTACTTGGGAAAGATAGAGAGGATATCAATCAGCAGGGAGGGATGGCTAATTCCTTGAATGAATGTAAACTGGATTATCAAACCTTAAAATCAAAAGTCAAAACAGCATGCCCTGCACTGGTGACAGCTCCCTCGGCTCGTCTGTAGTGCCTCCTTTAGACATGTATCCTGAAAATGACCCTGAAGCATGGGATGGAGAATATGATAATCAGCCTCATGTTGAATTCTCTCCATTTTGTGATGAGGAGAGCTTATGAAAATGCTAACTTTCCTTTACATCCTATGCACTGCAGGGAAGACAGTTCTTCCCGCCTCATGAGGTACGATTGGTATTTCCAGTGCAATTTCAACAAAATCAAGATGTTAAAGCACTAATGGATCTATTTAAAACTCTAGAAGGAAAGGCAGTGTTGGACAGTCCTTGCGGCGTATTATCTCGGGATTCAAGAACTACAGCTATTGGATTCCAGACATTTGTGTGTGTTTAACAGAGTTCAGCTCCCAACACCTGTGTGTGTAACTCCAACTGTAGGAGACCTAACACATTATGTTGGTCTCTGTGGCACTCAACTATGCTCTCTCTCTCTCTCTCTCTCTCTCTCTCTCTCTCTCTCACACACACACACACACACACACACACACATTAAAATTTTAAAAATACACAAAAAAGTTTTATTTTGAGAATGGCCTGGAGAGATGGCTCTGGTTAAGAGTATACAATGCTCTTGCAGCAAAGTTCAGCTTCCTATACCCATGTAGATGTGGCTCACAACTGCTCCTTCCCCAGTGGGTGAGGCTTCATGTACCTGCTGTCATTCTGGGCTGCGAAGTCATGGCAGGGTGTCTGGTACAAGGCCTTGCAAGTTGCCTAAGGTGCACGGTAGAGGCACAATTCTGGACATGTCAGGGAACTAGGCTGTCTGCAGCAAATAGTCATCAGGTTTTATTCTGTGTAGTGGTGTAACTGCTGAACAAAGTTTGGATTACAAACCATGGGAGTACAGCTAAAAACGGCTGACATTAAAATTATTGAACCCTTAGTTCTACTGTGAAGATGAATTCAAAACAAGGGACAAGAGGGACCAGGAACCTGCCTGGGACACATCAGTGCAGGGTAAAAATCTCCTTTCCTCTTTTCTTCCTGCATCTAAGGAGGGATAGAGCTCATGTTTGTTGTGCAGTTCCCAGTATTAGCAAATGGATAACCAGTTCCATATTCCTCTAGGTCTCCAGGTTTCACTTTAGAAAAGAGTAAGTTAACTAAGATCTGAAGACTGGCACCGGGTGACAATGTACGACGTCCTGGAAACCAAGGTGCCATTTGCTTTTCTGAAAATTCATGATTTCTTTAATGAAAAGTTTAATAATCTGTGATCTGCACTTAAATTTTGTAAAACTGACTACACTTCAAGTTTTCTTTTCTTGACTCTTGTTAGGAACCAAAAATCATTTTTCTTTCCTCTTTGGCAATAAATAATCTGAGAATTCGTTTGTTAACAGACAATGTTTCAAAACAGTCAGCTGAAGAATTCTGAACTGTACCTCATCTTTCAGGGCTGTGGAATTTTGACACCAGTTTTGCCATGTGGCCACATAACTATTTCCTCATTAATACAAGCGATGCTTGCAATGGCGATATTGTAGACGTTCTTCTCTATGCCTTGCAGTCTACGGCGCAGTGCAGTTTTATCAGAGCTACAGAGGACCACTGAGGAATTAACACAATTACAAAAACAGACTGCACAACAAAAACAGCATGGCACTCACAGACCCACAGAGAGAGACAGGAAAGAGCGCGAGGAACAGACGCTTACCCTGAGCTGTATCGATCAGGCTCTGTCAGCGCTCGCAGTTCCATCCGGCCCACCACACCTATGTTGGCCTCCACAAAGCTGACAAAAAGCCTCTGGCACTGTTCATCCTGCAAAGAGACCGGCAACACATCAAAAGTAGAATTGCTGACAATATTGCATTGTGAAGAAATTTCACTGTGGCCGGAATCTGAGAAATTATCCACTGTACCACTGGGATCCAACGGATAACCTGAGTGAGAATGTAAATGCAGTTATTAGATATTGTAGGCTTCTAAAATTAAACAGGTCCACCAAATGAGCAGAAATTATATGTTGACAATGAAATTTGGGTTTATTCAAAAACCTATAAATTCCTGGTGACTAAGAGAATAAAGTTTTACCCTAATAAAGTATAAGTTGCTTATTCAACAGTCAGAGAAAACTACCTACTGTCATTCACCCTTGCTAGAGATGAAGAAACTATGACATGCCGTAACTATTTTTGCTTCTTTAGCTACAAAAGACACAATTGTTAGTAAACCCAACTGAACACAGCTCAAAGACAGAGCACTTGTCCATGCCTGAGGCACCAGTTTCAGTCTTATCAGAATAAGACAGGACAAACAAAACTGGAGGCCAAACCTCCCACGACCAAACTCCACCCAGAAGGACCAACCTGTCTTAGAAGTGTGGACCCAATCTTATTTTTTTTCTTTCTTTCTTCCTTCCTTTCTTTCTTCCTTCCTTCCTTTCTTTCTTTCTTTCTTTCTTTCTTTCTTTCTCTTTCTCTCTCTCTTTCTCTCTTTCTCTCTTTCTCTCTTTCTCTCTTTCTCTCTTTCTCTCTTTCTCTCTTTCTCTCTTTCTCTCTTTCTTTCTTTCTTTCTTTCTTTCTTTCTTTCTTTCTTTCTTTCTTTCTTTCTTTCTTTCTTCATTTCTTTCTCCAAAACAGGATTTCTCTATGTAGCCCTGGCTATTCTAGAACTCATACTGTAAATCAGGCTGGCTTTGAACTCAGAGATCCACCTGACTCTGCACCCGGGTGCTGGGATTAAAGGTCTGCATCAGCAGAGTACATCCTGACACAGAATAAAAGTTTTCTACAAAACTGAAAAGCTCCTACCGTGTTTTCAAGTTGTTCTTCCTAGGTGTTACAAGAATTTAAAATTCTCCTGTTCACGTATTTTTCTCATTCTGGGTTTCTTCCATGAGAACCTAAAGACAGTAGATAAAAAAGTCGTAATTATTGCATAATCAACTTACTGGATGCTCCGTCAACAAATTAAGGGTGTTGTGCATTCCCTCAGCCCCACACTGGCTCAATAGATGTTGATTTCCTGACCTGAAAGGACTCTTAACTCTCAGCTGTTCATAAAAGTATTTGTAAAAGCCACAAGGCTTGGGGGCAGGGAGGGGAATGCAATGACATTTGTATATGTTTAATGAAAAATGCCTCAATCTTTTCAGCACTCAATTTTTAAATTTTCATAATAATATTAAGGCTGGTGAACAGATATAATCACACAAACAGATATAATCACACAAAATGTAACTTTCTCCTCTTTTAGAACAGGCTAGCCTCTAGCAATGTTTTTATTGCAGTCACCTCTGTGTTGGGATTAGGGGCCTGCACTACCACACCTATCATAATATAAATTTTTTCAATGCTACTTAAAAAACAAATACAGCAACAATAAAACTGGAGAGCATCTGAATGTTAAATTCTGTCATTTCAGTCCACATAGGCCCTGATTTATAATTTAAAGGCTGAACAGGTCTTGTTAAGGTTTAACACTGTTGTTTAGTGGTTTTTGGTTTTGTTTTTGTTTTTATAAATCACACTGCAAGTTCCAACAGACAAGGTTAAGTCTGCCCCTTACTTGATGCTTGGAGGAATTCTTCCATTTTCTTAGCTGGCCAGTTAACAAGCTTTCCCAGCAGGCCCCACCCACCCCAGATCTCCCAGGAACATGGCTATTCTTGCTCCTGTTCTCAATTCAAGGAGAAAACTGCCAGGAGCCAGCAGACCTCAGCTGACTTCCATGTCTCCTGGCAAGACAAAGGAAAATAACTCCCATATGCACTAAGTGAGCCCTGGAGTTGACACAGGGTGGTACAGAGTCCAAAAGCTATGGGTAGGTTGGCTCTGCTCTGTCACTAAATTCTTAGCCCCTTTCATACTTCTGTAAGGAAAACAATTTCCTTTATTACTGGTTCACACACACACACACAATTGGAAATCCAGGAGAAGAAGCAGCATGAGGAGCTGTGGAAAGCATTTATCTGCTATTTTAATCTGGGAAAGCATCAAACTGATGTCTGCTGGACCTGCCAGCCAAGTCAAACAGTCCCTGGGGAGGGAGTGAGGACTGACAATAGGAAAGGTAAAAAGCAGAGTCAGAGACAAGAGTTAGCACAGGGAGGGCCGCTGGTAAATACTGAAGCAGTGAATGGATGGGCACAGCCTTTTTATACCTCACAGTGATGTGGGAAACAGTAACCAGCTAGCAGAATCAATGGCTGGCATACACATAGGTTATCCTTTCCTATTCGGAGGTCCCCTGTTCCTTCCTCCAAGGTTAATAGAACGTTCAGCCCCTCACCTTGAGCCTTAAGTGTATGTCCTATTATCATTCCATGCGTCAGCAATTGAGGAAATCTGCCTGCCCGCAGAACATCCTGCCAGGCCAGCGACCCTGATCTGTTTTGACCCTGCCTAGCAGGTGGACTGTTACAGAAGCAGGAAAAATGGCTGCCAACACTAAGGATAGATGTAGTTTCTCGAAAACAAGACCTGAATTTGTATAATGAAGAAAAAAATAAGGAACAATAACTTTTCACATTTTCAAGGCCCCTTTTATATTAGTGTGGTTTAAATTTCAATTTAATTAGAACAAATTTTAATATAAAAATAATTATCCATAAACTTATGATAAGCTTTTTAAAAATGTGTGTGTATATGGTAGGGTGTATGCGTGCAGGCAGGTGGGGAGGGAAGGGCACTGGGGAATCAGTCATTTCCAGCAGTGGTGGCACATGACTGTTAATCCAGGGCTCAGGAGTCTGAGGAAGAAGGATTGCTGTAATTCTGAGTCCAGGTTGGTCTACAAGGTCAGTTCTGGACCAGGGAGGCCTCATAAGATTTTTTTTTTAAATCAAAAACCACAAAATACTTCCCACGCAAAACACAAAAGAGTTGTAAATGGTTACACAAGTAAATGCTATCTATACAGTGAGATAAGGAAGTTAAGCTAAATGCTTTACGGACTCATGATTTTCAGACCGCTTTTGAACATTCAACACATTTCTGGAAAGTAATAATAGCCTAAAATAATATTGAGTCAGGGCTGGTTTTAATGGTTGCCGACTTAACAGACTTGTTAACAGGGTCTGGAATATCTCAGGCTGGCCTGGGACTCTCTGTGTAGCTGGGTTCTGATCCTCCTGCATCCACTTCCTGAGTGCTAGGATGACCAGCAATAGCAACCAACTCTTGGCTTCTGTAGTGATGAGAATGGAACCCATGAATTCAGCCGTGCTAGGCAGGTATTCTACCAACTGAGCCCTATTGACAACCTGTTGATGCTGTTGTAATGTAATTCTATTACAAAATCACTCTGATTCAAGCAGTTCTCTGATTAAATATAAAAGTGTTAATGCACATAATATGCATAATGCTACACAGTAACGCTACATGAATGGGTAGGTATTCTTCCCCTAAAAAACATTCTATTAAGCTGGGGGTGGTGGCACATACTTTTGCAGGGCAGAGGTAAGTGAATATCTGTTAGTTTGAAACTAGTCTGGTCCTCATAGTGAGACCATGAGTCAAAAAAAGCAAAGGGAAGAAAGAAATGCTATTTATTGATGTATGTATGTTTGTGTCTATATACAAGCCCACTTGGCTTTTTACCATTTATTGTTTATTTTGTGTGTGTGTGTGTGTGTGTACAGCATGTTGCATATGTGGATGTCAGAGGACAACCTGCAGGAGCAGGCTCTTTTTCTCCACCACGTAGGTTCCAGGGATTGAGCTTTTCAGACTTAGTAATGAGCATCCTTACCGTCCATGCCCCCTCTGCTTTGTTTTGTATGTGTGGTGGCACATGGATGGAGGTTAGAGGACAACTTGAAGAAGTTGGTCCTGGGATAAAACGCAGGTGGTTAGGTTTAGTGGCAAGCACCCTTACACACTGAGACATTTCACTATGAATGAACAGTTTTGATAGAAAACTATTTTTAGGGACAGTCTGTCTGTCTATCTATCTGTCTGTCTGTCTGTCTGTCTGTCTGACTGACTGTCTGTCTCTCTCTCTCTCTCACACACATACACATACACACACACTTTACAAAATACTTCCATTATCTTCGGTATTTGTAGATAGAGTAAACTTTCTAGCAGCCATGTTTGGTGTTTCAAAGTAGTATTAGCAATGATTTATTTATTTACTTTTGAAACAGGGTTGCATTAAGTATCTCTAACAGGCACTCAATTTCCGTAGCCCAGAGAGGCTGCAAATACACAGTCCTCCTGAATGCTAGGATCACTGTTGTATATGACCACACTTTGCAGGTGATAGCTTTTATTAAGGTCCAAGAATGCTGGAATTGTTTAGGACAAAACAATTTCATGAATTAGATTGAGGGAAGAAAACCTCCTAATTATTATTTTATTCATAATGCAATTTAAGATACATTAAACTTAATATCGTAGGATGACAGGTGACATTTCATCAACATTATATGGGTCATAAATTTTTAAAAATCCTAGAAGATATTTTGAGAGACATTCTCTTTGAGAAAATGGGAGACAACTTTATATTGAGGTACACCTACCTCGAGTTAAATATAGCTAATGGGTATTTCTAGATAAAAACAAGAATGACAGTCTTCCATATGCAAAGGTCAGCACAGAAGAGGAGTAAGAAGCACAGAGCAGAGGAGTCAGGAGTGTAGGTGGACCGAGAATAGAGGCAATGGGAAAATGTGTCACTCAGTCTGATTGCCATAAGACAAACACAAGAGTTAGAAAGGGAAAATATGCCAAGGGAAGATTGTTCTCCCACAAACACAAATAACACTGACCAGGAGGCGAGAGCTCAGGTGGGACACACTGCCTTCTGTCAACTTGGGAACAAGAGTGCACGAGATATACTGCCTATTGTCAACTCAGGAATGAGGACATGTTTCCAAATCCAACTTCATGCACAACTTTACTTTGGATCTAATGTTTTCTTCTGCATAAATTCAGAAGCAAGAACAGTTGTATGGAAAGTTGTTCTGTTGAGTATTTACACAGAGAACCAGAGAGTGGGTTACTGCTAATGGGAGAAGATTCCAGATTTCTTTATTTTTCAGGCATTAGCTGTATCCTATGTCTCCTAAGTTTTCATAGTTAGTGATCATCAAATAGGGATCTACCTTCAAGCCTGGCATGTGCCTCAGTTTGATTCCTAACCCCATAAAATAGAAAAAAATCACGTTGGGTAAATAACTTAAACATGTTTTGCCTAAACTTTTGTCATTTACTGATCACATGGCAAAAATTTGTTCAAATGATGTATGTGAAGGAGGTCAGCTTCTGTATTTGTTAAAGCTTAAGTCAGTAAGAGGGCAGTCCCCTGTGTCACCCCTGATGTTGCCATGACAGATGACCTAACTATTAAATAAGATGCTCTTCTTATAGAATGGAAGACCGTTTTGCAATCTAGTCATTCAACAGAGATTAATATTCAGAATATATAAAGAACCCAAGAAACTAAATACTATAAAAATTCAATAAAAGAAAAAAGAAATGAATTGAACAGATAGTTCTCCAAAAAGGAAATGCAAGTGGTGAATAAATACATTAAAAACCTCCAATATCCCTAGCCATAAGGAAATGCAGATCAAAACTGCACTGAGATTCCATCTCACCCTAGTCAGAATGTCGACCATCAAGAAAACAAGTACTAGTGAGGATAGGATGAGCTTGGAGAAGAACCCTTGTAGACTCGGATGGACAAGCTTAGCGGCCTCTAGGAGGACCTATAGAAGGTTCTCCAAAACTGACCAAAGACCAGCATATGACTGACCTGCAGCTCCCATGCTATCCACATTAATCATCGCACTCTTCCCAACAGCAAAGATACAGATCCACCCTAGACACTTATCAGCACACAAATAAAGAAAATACAGACATACACACAGTGGAGCTTGATCCCTGAAACCCATACGGAAGGAGAGAACCAAGTTGCCCTCTAACCTCCAACTATACAACAGAGCATATATGGTATTAGCCATCTACATTTTATAAATAAATGTTTAAAATGCACACATGATTATTGTAGAAATTACTTAACTTCAACTTGGGGTTTCTAACCTGCCTTGAATGATTTAGTTCTCGGATAAAAAACACACATAACCTTTATATTTATAATAAGTCTTAAATAACACAAAAGCTGGGCAGCTGCCTACCCGCTATGTTGTTAGAATGTACTTTTTTATTGAGAATCCTGAGTTATCATTTACTATGTTTTATCTGAGCTGCTCTTAATTCCAATTAGCCAGCCCACAGGGCCATGTTTTTTTAAGCCATGATGGCTTCTCCTTCCTCCTCCAGTCTTTCCTCCTCCTCATGGACCCTCTCTGACCACCAAGCCCTGTAAACCTAAGCCCCACCTATGTCTCTTCTGCCCAGCTATTGGCATCCTTATTTACCAATCAGAAATAACTTGGGGCCAAAGTGTAAGTGTGGACTCTCTTGTCTCTGGACAACCAGGTCTTGAGGGGGTTGCACATAGCATTAAAATAGATAGCAAAAGATCAAACCTCAACAATTCCTCCTTTTTAGTTCAACAAAAGGCTTTTTTCTCTCATATGTAAATTGAATACAATTATAACAATTATATAAATTATAAGGTATGATATATATTTATAACATCTAGTCTATTACATTTGACAATTTAAATAAAGTATTTTATCATCTACCTTAATGACTTTGTAATTTTGTACCTCAATTATGTTTGATTTTAACTTGTAATACAATCTGAAAATTATTTTTTTAATCTAGAACACCTTCTTTAATGTTAAGCAGCTTAAGTTTATTGTGCGATTATAACTAGTCTTTAATCCCATCAGAGACTTAAGAAGGAATATATATTGGAGTATGTAGGAACATAGCTTTCTAAATTTAAACAATTGGCAGAGACAGCTGACTGCCTGGATAGTCCCCAATATTCTTTATAATGTTGGGACATCTATATTAAGCCTTCTGGTCCAGAATATCTGACAGACATTTTGTGAAGTAGGAATTATGAAGGATTTGTTTACCCTGTCTTGGCAGTTCATGACACTCAAATTTCCTGTGTTCATTTGTCCTTTCTGGATAACATTTTATCTGCAGATAAAATGAGGGCATTTTGTGCCCCAGGGATAGTTTGTCACAATTGAAGCAACTCCACATGAGGTATTGATGATGTTCATTGCCTTCCTTAAATTAGAATGGGGGTGCTGATATGAGCAGACATATCGTGTAGTCGAAAGATCTTTAAATAATGAAATAACAGACACAGCTTCTGGGGCAGACCCAGTTTGAGGCTCGAGACATCCAGGCACCTTCCCCGCCTGAGGAGAGGTGTCCGCCTGGGAGGGCTTTGCCTGCCAGAGCTAATTAAGGAGACATCTTGGGACCCAGGTCCCTCAGAGACCAGTCTGCGCAGGTCAGAGTGTGGACTGCAGAAGCAACACAGCTTCTGGGACAGACCCTGTATCGGGCCTTCATCTTTAGCCAAGAGGCAGGTCTGAACACCAGACCTCTGTGCACCTTCCCTTCAAGAGGAAAGCTTGCCTGCATAGACCACTCTGACCACTGAGACTCAGGAGAGAGCTGGACTCCCAGGACTGCTGACAGAGGCTAACAGAATCACAGGAGAAAGAAGCTCCAACCAGAGACAACTATAACAACTAATTCCAGAGATTACCAGATGGCGAAAGGCAAACGTAAGAATCTTAATAACAGAAACCAAGACCACTGACCATCATCAGAACCTAGCACTCTCACCTCAGCCAGTCCTGGATACCCCAACACACCCGAAAAGCAAGAGTCAGATTTAAAATCATATCTCATGATGCTGATAAAGGATGTGAAGAAGGACTTTAATAACTCACTTAAAGAAATACAGGAGAACAGTGCTAAAGAGATAGAAGTCCTTAAAGAATTACAGGAAAACACTGCTAAAGAGGTAAAAGTCCTTAAAGAGGAAACACTAAAATCCCTTAAAGAGCTACAGGAAAACACAACCAAACAGGCAATGGAATTGAACAAAACCATCCAGGACCTAAAAAGGGAAGTGGAAACAATAAAGAAAACCCAAAGGGAGACAACTTTGGAGATAGAAAACCTAGGAAAGAAATCAGGAATCATAGATGTGAGCATCAGCAACAGAATACAAGAGATGAAAGAGAGAATGTCAGGTGCAGAAGATTCAATAGAGAACATGGGCACAACAATCAAAGAAAATGCAAAATGCAAAAAGATCCTAACTCAAAACGTCTAGGAAATCCGGGACACAATGAAAAGACCAAACCTACGAATAATAAGAGTAGATGAGAATGAAGATTTTCAACTTAAAGGGCCAAGAAATATCTTCAACAAAATAATAAAATAATAGAAGAAAACTTCCCAAACCTAAAGAAAGAGATGCCCATGAACATACAAGAAGCCTACAGAACTCCAAATAGACTGGACCAGAAAAGAAATTCCTCCCTACACATAATAATCAGAACAACAAATGCACTAAATAAAGATAGAATATTAAAAGCAATAAGGGAAAAAGGTCAAGTAACATATAAAGGCAGGCCTATTAGAATTACACCAGCCTTCTCACCAGAGACTATGAAAGCCAGAAGATCCTGGACGGATGTTATACAGACCCTAAGAGAATACAAATGCCAGCCCAGGCTACTATACCAAGCAAAACTCTAACTACCATAGATGGATAAATCAAAGTATTCCATGATAAAATCAAATTCACACAATATCTTTCCACAAATCCAGCCCTTCAAAGGATAATAAAGGGAAAACACTAACACAAGGACAGAAACTACATCCTAGAAAAAGCAAGAAAGTAATCCCTCAACAAATGAAAAGAAGACAGCCCCAAGAACAGAATTCCAACTTTAACAACAAAAATAACAAGAAGCAACAATTACTTTTCTTGAATTTCTCTTAACATCAATGAACTCAATTCCCCAATAAAAAGACATAGACTAATAGACTGGCTACACAATCAGGACCCAACATTTTGCTGCTTACAGGAAACCCACCTCAGGGAAAAAGACAGACACTACCTTAGAGTAAACGGCTGGAAAACAATTTCCCAAGCAAATGGTCTGAAGAAACAAGCTGGAGTAGCCATTCTAATATCGGATAAAATTGACTTCCAACAAAAAGTTATCAAAAAAGACAAGGAGGGGCACTTCATACTCATCAAAGGTAAAATCAGCCAAGATGAACTCTCAATTCTGAATATCTATGCTCCGAATACAAGGGCAGTCACATTCATTAAAGAAACTGTAGTAAAACTCAAAGCACACATTTTACCTCACACAATAATAGTGGGAGACTTCAACACCCAACTCTCACCAATGGACAGATCCTGGAAATGGAAACTAAACAGAGACACATGGACACTAATAGAAGTGATGAAACAAATGGATTTAATAGATATCTACAAAACATTTTATCCTAAAAAGGATATACCTTATTCTCAGCAGCACATGGTACCTCCATATGGTACTATATAATTGGTCACAAAACAGGCCTCCACAGAGGCAAAAATATTTAAATTATCCCAGGCATTCTATCTGACCACCATGGACTAAGTGATCTTCAAGAACAACATAAATAATAGAAAGCCAACATTCACGTGGAAACTGAACAACACTCTACTCAATGATACCTTGGTCAAGGAAGAAATAAAGAAAGAAATTAAAGACTTTCTAGAGTTTAATGAAAATGAAGCCACAACATACCAAAACTTATGGGACACAATGAAGGCAGTCCTAAGAAGAAAACTAATAGCCCTGAGTGCCTCCAAAAAGAAACTAGAGAGAGCATACACTAGCAGCTTGACAGCACACCTAGAAGCTCTAGAACTAAAGAAAGCAAATTCACCCAAAAGGAGTTGATGGCAGGAAATAATCAAACTCAGGGCCTAGATCAACCAAGTGGAAACAAAAAGAACTATTCAAAGAATTAACCAAACCAGGAGCTGGTTCTTTGAGAAAATCAAAAAGATAGATAAACCCTTAGCCAGATTCACTAGAGGGCACAGGGACAGTATCCTAATTAACAAAATCAGAAATGAAAAAGAGACATAACAACAGAACCTGAGGAAATGCAAAACATCATCAGATCCTACTACAAAAGCCTATACTCAACAAAGCTAGAAAACGTGGAGGAAATGGATAACTTCCTAGACAGATACCAAGTACAAAAGTTAAACCAGGATCAGATTAACAAACAGTCCCATTTCTCCCAAAGAAATAGAATCAGTTATCAATAATCTCCCAACTAAAAAAAGCCCAGGACCAGATGGGTTTAGTGCAGAGTTCTATCAGACCTTCAAAGAAGACCTAATTCCAACTCTCCTCAAACTATTCCACAAAATAGAAACAGAAGGTACTATACACAGTCATTCTATGAGGCCACAGTTACTCTGATACCTAAACCAAACAAAGATCCAGCAAAGAAAGAGAACTTCAGACCAATTTTCCTTTTAAATATCGATGCAAAAATACTCAATAAAATCCTTGCCAACCAAATCCAAGAACACATCAAAATGATCATCCATCATGACAAAGTAGGCTTCATCCCAGGAATGCAGGGATGGTTTAATATACGGAAATCCATCAACGTAATCCACTATATAAACAAACTCAAAGACAAAAACCACATGATCGGCCAGGCGTGGTGGTACACGCCCTTAATCCCAGCACTAGGGAGGCAGAGGCAGGCGGATTTCTGAGTTCAAGGCCAGCCTGGTCTACAGAGTGAGTTCCAGGACAGCCAGGACTATACAGAGAAACCCTGTCTCGAAAAACCAAAAAATAAAAAAACCCACATGATCATCTTGTTAGATGCTGATAAAGCATTTGACAAAATCCAACACCCTTTCATGATAAAAGTCTTGGAAAGACCAGGAATTCAAGGTCCATACCTTAACATAATAAAAACAATATACAGCAAACCAGTAGCCAACATCAAACTAAATTGAGAGAAATTCGAAGCAATCCCAGTAAAATCAGGGACTAGACAAGGCTGCCCACTTTCTCCCTACCTATTCAATATAGTACTTGAAGTCCTAGCCAGAGCAATTCGACAACAAAAGGAGATCAAGGGGATACAAATTGGAAAGGAAGAAGTCAAAATATCACTGTTTGCAGATGATAGGATAGTATATATAAGTGACCCCAAAATTCCACCAGAGGACTCCTAAACCTGATAAACAGCTTCAGTGCAGTAGCTGGATATAAAATTAACTCAAACAAATCAATGGCCTTTCTCTACACAAAGGATAAATGGGCTGAGAAAGAAATTAGGGAAACAACACCCTTCACAATAGTTACAAATCATATAAAATACCTTGGTGTGACTCTAACTAAGAAAGTGAAAGATCTGTATGACAAGAACTTCAAGTCTCTGAAGAAAGAAATTGAAGAAGATCTCAGAAGATGGAAAGATCTCCCATGCTCATGGATTAGCAGGATTAATATAGTCAAAATGGCTATCCTGCCAAAAGCAATCTACAGATTCAGTGCAATCCCCATCAAAATTCCAACTCAATTCTTCACTGAATTAGAAAGGGCAATTTGCAAATTCATCTGGAATAATAAAAAACCTAGGATAGCAAAAACTATTCTCAACAATAAAAGAACTTCTGGGGGAATCACCATGCCTGACCTCAAACTGTACTACAGAACAATTGTGATTAAAAAAAAACTGCATGGTACTGGTACAGCAACAGACAGGTAGATCAATGAAATAGAATTGAAGACCCAGAAATGAATCCACACACCTATAGTCACTAATCTTTGACAAGGGAGCTAAAACCATCCAGTGGAAAAAAGACAGCATTTTCAACAAATGGTGCTGGCACAACTGGTGGTTATCATGTAGAAGAATGCAAATTGATCCATTCTTATCTCCTTGTACAAAGCTCAAGTCTAAGTGGATCAAAGACCTCCACATAAAACCAGAGACACTGAAATTTATAGAGGAGAAAGTAGGGAAAAGCCTCGAAGATATGGGCATAGGAGAAAAATTCCTAAACAGAACAGCAATGGCTTGTGCTGTAAGATCAAGAATTGACAAATGGGACCTTATAAAATTGCAAAGCTTCTGTAAGGCAAAAGACACTGTCAATAAGACAAAAAGGCGGGGCTGGTGAGATGGCTCAGCAGCACCTGACTGCTCTTCTGAAGGTGATAAGTTCAAATCCCAGCAACCACATGGTGGCTTACAACCACCTGTAATGAGATCTGACGCCCTCCTCTGGTGTGTCTGAAGTCAGCTACAGAGTACTTATGAATAATAATAATAAACGAATCCTTGGACCGGAGAGAGCAAGTGGGACTGACCGGAGAGAGCGGAGACAGCCGGAGTGAGCGGGGCAGACCAGAGCAAGCAAGGTTGACCGGAACGAGAGAAAAAAATAAGACAAAAAGGCCACCAACAGATTGGGAAAGGATTTTTATCAATCCTAAATCTGAAAGGGGACTAATATCCAATATATACAAAGAGCTCAAGAAGCTGGATTCCAGAAATTCAAATAACCCCATTAAAAAATGGGGTACAGAGCTAAACAAAGAATTCTCAACTGAAGAATACTGAAAGAACTGAGAAGCACCTGAAAAAATGTTCAACATCCTTAATCATCAGGGAAATGCAAATCAAAACAACCCTGAGATTCCACCTCACACCAGTCAGAATGGCTAAGATCAAAAATTCAGATGACAGCAGATGCTGGCGAGGATGTAGAGAAAGAGGAACACTCCTCCATTGCTGGTGGGATTGCAAGCTTGTACAACCACTCTGGAAGTCAGTCTGGCGGTTCCTCAGAAAATTGAACATAGTACTACCAGAGGATCCAGCAATACCTCTCCTGGCCATATACCCAGAAGATGTTCCAACTGGTAATAAGAACACATGCTCCACTATGTTCATAGCAGCCTTATTTATAATAGCTGTAATTTGCATTTATATACCTTAAAACATCTTCTTAGACCATCCAACATTTATAACTTGCATTTACCAACTTTAAACATCTCTCATCTGCATCTGAAGCATTTTTTTTTTTACTTACATTTATCAATCCCAAACATTTTCCATAAACATTTTCTTAGACCTTAATCTGCTGGGTCATAACTCACCTATGTCAGAGCTCAGGGTTGCTGCCTCCACAGCTACCCAAGGAGGGCGGGACAGCAGTAAGCCTGGCTGCCACTTCAGGAGTGCTTACTTTTGCTTTCTCTCTTCTTTGCCAAAGTGTCCCCAGACAGGGGTGGGGGAGGAATGCTTCTCTGAAATCCACTTCTCTTCCCTAGCCCTAATTAGGGTCCAAAGACTAAAAATACTTTTAGTATTTTTAGGCACTTTACCTAGTCTATGCGCATTATAATAATTTTTGAAGTCTATCTCCATCTTTCTTCCAGGTTGCCAAATTAATTGTACCTTCCTCAGGAAACCAAGGACAAACCTTGTTTACAAAATCTAAAAAAAAGAAAAAAAAACAATGTAATTGCTGTTGCCCTACTTTAGTAAAGCATATTAGCATTTGCAGAAAAAGTATACGATCATTCCCGTTTTTTCTTTCTTTTTTCTCCATTTATTTTGACTTTTACTCTTTACAAGCTCCCTTACTTTTTACAAGCTCCCTTACTTTTTACAAGCTCCCTTACTTTTTACAAGCTCCCTTACTTTCTACAAGCTCCTTTACATTTTCTGAGCTCCCTTATCTATGTTTTCCTCTGTCTTTCACTCCTGAAAGTTACTCACTGCTACCAACACTTTCACTTTTCCTGGGGAGTGGTCCACTTCCAGTGGTGGCCCCTGCAGTAGAGTCTCATGCTGGATGCCATTCTGCTGAAGGCTGCCCATCAGTCAATATGAGAACCACAGATGGTGGAGTGAGTGAGGACGATTATAGAAAGAAGAAGCAAGAGACAGGTATGGGAGCAGAAAGAAGCAAGAGACAGGTATGGGAGCAGAAAAAAGAAGCAAGAGACAGGTATAGGAGGGAGGGCTGCTGGTGAATACCACCCCAGGCAAGAGTGTATTTTCTCAGTGCCTTTAAAGGCAAGCAACACAAAGCATGACCAATTCCAGGAAGATAAGCACTGACCACAAATGCTTATGTGCCTAGTTTATGCGATACACAATGTCTATCTTTGACTAAGGCTGTTTCCTTCAGGTGGAGGGACTTGGCAGGGTGTAATTAAAAACAAAGACAGATGTTGGCAGACTCAGTCATGATTAATCACAAGCAAGAAATCAGCCAAACTCTGAAAGTGTTTTCTATAGAATCTACTTTTTTTTTAATTGAGAACCCTGAGTTATTATTTACTATGTTTTATCTTGGATGCTCTTAACTCAAATTGGCTAGCTCACGGCCATGTTTTCTTTACTCCTAAGCCCTGGCGGCTTCTCCTTCCTTCTCCTGTCTTTCTTTCTCCTCATGGGTCCAAGCCAGGGAAACCTCAACCCCACCTACGTCTCTTCTGCCCAGCTATTGGCTGTTGACATCTTTATTTACCAATCAGAAATAACTTGGAGCCAAAGTGGAGGTGTGGACTCTCTTGCCTCTGGGACAGCCAGGTCTTGGGGGCCTGCATTTACCATTACAATAGATAGCAAAAAACCAAACCTTAACCCATGATAAAAATCAAAATAGGAAAATCAAGAATTGTTTTAAAATGACATCCAAAACTCATTGCCACATCTACTTAATATCAAATGCTCCAAGGATGGAGCATTGTCTCTGAGCAAACTGTGGCCAGGGCTGCTTAGATATGGGATGGTGGAAGGTAGTTTACAGGAGCACTGAGTGCGTGGGAGCTTCACACACAGAACTCACTGATGCACACCCTCAGAGACCACGGTTAGGAAACTCAAGCTGCCCATCTAAACAAGCTCTTAGCCGAGTCACACGGGACCTTTATAGTGTCATGGGTATAGATTTGCACTGAGTGTACAAAGGGGCATTGGATCCCCTAGAATGTGAGAGAGCTTAATGGTTGTGAACCACCATGTACGCTGGGAATTGTACTCGGAACCCTTGGAAGACCAAAAGTGATCTTAGCCACTAAGTCATCTCTCCAGCCTGATGACCTGGATCAACTGAATCACATGATCTTAAGTTATCTATCTCACATTTAAATTATCGAGAAGATATAATTCGAATTTTCCCATGGAAGTTCCCAAAGTGTCCTAAATGCAATATGGTGTATTCTTATTATATAGAAACAGACACAAAGGGAAGTGCTCCGTGGAGAGACTGGTCACGTTTTTCTTTTTCATTTTTAACAGTGAGGTGCCGTTGTGTCGGCCAGGCTGGCAACTGAAACACTGGGCTCAAGCAACCCTCCACCCTCAACCTCCTCAGAAGCTGGAACTGCAGATGTGGGCCACCATATCTGCTTCACAGCCTAGCCATCTGTTTCACGGTCAGGAACCTACACATTGGGCCAAGGTGTGCTGGGCTGTGTAGTTGGATCCCTGCTTCTGTGGGCTCTGCTGTTGTCAGAGCTGAGGGAGACCCAGTAGGCAGCACACGCAGAGCTGAACTTCTCTCACCTCATCATCTCTAAGCACAGTGTCCATCGCTGTGGGAATTCCGTGAGAACAAAAGGCATGCCATCTGGGGCCACAATCACCGCTATGTCCTTCGCTTATGGTGCTGGCAGTGACAGGTGAAGCCAAAGCAAGGAGGTGAGAGTTCAGTGTCCCCTGACCACACTAACTTAACTGGACCTGAAGACCTAGCCAAGCACAAGGACTGTGTGCCCCTTTGACCCTCACCATTACACACGGAACAGTCTTCGGGCGATTTAGGGAGGCACTCTCGCGTGCTGGATGCTGGTACACACGGCAGTGACAGTGTCTGAAGACTCTCCTCATCCATCTGTATCTCCAGGAGGGACAGGTATTGCTTCACTTTCAGAGCCATTTGGGCATCTTCATACAGATGTTTGGCATACAGATGTTTGAGGAAGTTCAGGGTACCCACTTTTTACACCCGCCCGTCTGAACAGCTTATAGCACTGTGGCATTCACACTGCCCTGACTCAGCGACCTGGAAGGAAAGACAATCCTGCAAGTCTCTGGAGCACTGTGCAGGCTGATCTACCAGAACTGCCAGACTTGTGCAAAGACTCTCTGCTCGAAAAGTCCCATGCCCCACTCCAGCAAGTAAACTGCTCCGGGGGAATGCAGAATAACAGATTACACAAGGTTCGGTTCAAAAGGAATTATCCATAATATGTAGACACAGATATGTCTGGCATATGTTCTGTTCCTACCAGTAAATTCTACTTTCCATCTCACAGAGCATCCAAAGTCTGTTCTTTCAGAGAAACCAGAAAACATAACTGCATATAAAAGCTTGTGCAAGAATACTGAGTGATCATAGCAACAATTTACAAATATAATTTGCCTTTTTTAATGGAGGTAATTTATATGGGTGTAATTAAACTGAGTCACACTGTTCATTGTTGTGTTCTTGCTCTGTGAGTTGAATATGAGTTTTGAAAACAGTAAATCTGTTAATATAACGGTTACACAAATGTAAACATATGTATGGAAACCAGTACACGAATTTTTAAGAACTATTTTTAAAGGGGATCGCTTATATATAATGAAAATAATAGGTGAGTTGTAGAAAGTTTAAGGTGTGTGGGTGCCTAGCACCACCACACTCACTCCCGTATCTGTGCAGCAGGGTCTAGGTGCAGAGTCTCTTCCTTCTGAGAACGTGCTGCCCTTTCCTGCTTCCTTAGCTTTTTCACTTCAAAAACCAGCAAATTATATTGAAACACAATCTTTCTGACAGCCAAGAAATAGGTCTGGTCTACATTTTCCCAGAATACTAGCACTCATTTTCCAGAATAATTGTCACTCACTCAGCAGCCTTTGTGGACCTGATTTCAGCAATGTCCCAGCAGATCAAATCTGAAGTCAGTTTGCATCTGAAACTCTGGCAGAGTGAGAGTTAAGGAAAAATAAAAAGCAAAGCTTCAGAAAACAGAGCAGGAAAGAAACAAACCAACAGGCTGGGGAAGAACTGAGTGTACGCAGACCCCGACACTTATCCCAGCCTCTGCCACTTCTTCCTCCTGTAACTTAGAGTCACGGAGATTGAAGCATGGACTTAAAGGGACAGATCACAAGCTCAGAAAGAAGCAAACTTCTGGACAAGCAGTTCTAGAAAGCCACAGACATAACTGCTTTGTCATCTCACACACACCCACTACAGACATCTCTGGCTTAAAGGACTGCTGCCTACACTTTGGTTCCTTCCATCCACTGAACCAACCACTGCTTACTGCACCAACAGATGAACACAGGGTGTGGACATTATGACAATTCTGCTCTAGTTGGTACTGCCAATTTCAAGCTCTAACTCTGCACCTCGGAGTTCTGAAATAAGAAGTAAACACTGTACCCAACACTCACTAGAACTGTCGGAGGGACACGCTGCTGGCACTACTGTCATATGTGCCCTGGATCCAATTCAGAGACAGCACCACAAAGCAAAGCTTGAAGGTGATTGTCTCAGCACATCCTAATTTAACTCCTATCATTAATGAGTTAGCTTTTCCTCCCTGTGGGCAAGCTCACTTTAACCTTCTCATCCCACACATGCCATGGTCAACAACTCGCGCACCACGTCCTGGACATAAAGGCAGGGTCCATGCTGACTGAAGCCATTCGGCCAACATGACAGATTTCTTTTGCAATCATCCTTAGCTTGACCAATCCATCTACTTCTGAGTCATTTCCTGAGACTAAAGAGGAGGAACAAGAAATTACATAGTGTTCACTCGGTGCTCAGAACAGACAGACCCAACCTGCGCTCACCCTCATGGAGGAAACATGACCTCTTTCTTGATAATGGGGAATAGGGGAATGACAGGAGCTTTTTTTTTTTTTTTTTTTTTTTTTGGTTTTTCGAGACAGGGTTTCTCTGTATAGCCCTGGCTGTCCTGGAACTCACTTTGTAGACCAGGCTGGCCTCAACTCAGAAATCTGCCTGCCTCTGCCTCCCAAGTGCTGGGATTAAAGGCGTGTGCAACTCGGAGACAGGAGCCTTTAAGTTCTGGCACCTCGGGACATTGTGGTACTTTGCCTTGTCTTTGGGAGGATCAAACAGGTCTTGCAGGTCCTGGAATAGCTTTTCATATTTATTGGGAAGTTCTTCCCGGATGGTTTGTAGTCTTGCCATGGGCGCCAGGTTTAGGCCACTGAGGGGGAGAAGAGAGTGAGATATGACTAAATGATTCTCTCTGAAACAAATAAGGCACACACGGCAACACCTCTGTGTGTGAACTTTACATGCATGGAAAGTCCTAGAATGCCTCAGAGTTCATGTTAATCCTGAGTAGGGAATGGCATCTATAATCAGGTCAGGGCCAAAATGTTTGTCTTTATGCTTCTTCCTTTCATGTCATCTTAACATTTTAATATTAATTTACTGATCCATTCATTCATTCACTATTTATTTATTCATTTACTAATTCACTCATTCATTCATTTACTAATTCATCCATCCATCCATCCATCCATCCATCTATCCATCCATGTGAGCATGTGTGTGTGTCGAGAGGTATCCCAGCAAGCATGTGAAGGTGAGAGGAACAACTTCAGGAGCGAGATCTTCTTCTAACATATGGGTACAGGAATTAAACTCGGGTGACCAGGCTTCGTAGCTTCACTGGCTGGCCTTTCTGTTTTGTTTGTTTTCTTTTAACTCAGGGTCTTGTTCATAACCCTGGCTAGCTGCACTGAGCCCCTCACACTCAGAGAGCTCCCTGGCTCTGTCTCCTTAAGTGTGGGGATTAAACACCACCACACCCAGCTAGCTGGCCCCTCTGTATGCTCTCTTTATCTGTTCTCTCTCTCTCTCTCTCTCTCTCTCTCTCTCTCTCTCTCTCTCTCTCTCCCCTACAGTATGGATATGAACTGTCCCCCAAAGATCCTTGTGTGGCTTAGTCCCAAGTGCATTTAATACTGGAGGTTGTGAAGGACAATGTATGAGAGGAAGCTAGGTTACGAATGGTGGCAATACAAAAGGGTGATCCTAGCCCTGGGGAGGCTGGAGAATCACACATGTGAGACCACTGACCTACAAAGTAAGACCCTGTCTCCACAAAAGGGGGGATGGGAGAGTGACTAGTGAGATGCCCTATGCTATTGGGGTAAGGTGATTCCTCTTCTCTTTCTCTTCTTTATTTTATGTTCCAGACACAAACAACTTTGTTCCACCAAATGCTTCTGCTGTGATAGACTACGCCTTTCAACAAACCCAGGTACAATAGGGCTTATACATCTGTTCTATAATATGTACTGTACATCCAATACATCTAGTCAAAATGGAACTTTCTTCTTTATAAAATTCTTTTTTTTTTTTTTTCGAGACAGGGTTTCTCTGTATAGCCCTGGCTGTCCTGGAACTCACCTCATAGACCAGGCTGGCCTCGAACTCAGAAATCCGCCTGCCTCTGCCTCCCAAGTGCTGGGATTAAAGATGTGCGCCACCACGCCCAGCTTTCTTTATAAAATTCTTTTTTTTTTAAAGATCTATTTTATTTATTATATGTAAGTACACTGTAGCTGTCTTCAGACACTCCAGAAGAGGGCGCCAGATCTCGTTACGGATGGTTGTGAGCCACCATGTGGATGCTGGGATTTGAACTTATCACCTTCAGAAGAGCAGTCGGGTGCTCTTACCCGCTGAGCCATCTCACCAGCCCCTCTTTATAAAATTCTTATCTCAGGCATTTTATTATTGTAAAGATAGCTGACTAGCTATCACTGATAGCTGACACTAATAACAAAACCAATAGAAGATAAGTTCTAGCTGGGTGTGGTGGCGCAAGTCTTTAATCCCAGCACTCAGGAGGCAGAGGCAGGCAGATTTCTGAGTTCGAGGCCAGCCTGGTCTACAAAGTGAGTTCCAGGAAAGCTAGGGCTATACAGAGAAACCCTGTCTTGAGAAACAAACAAACAAACAAACAAACAAACAAAAAAAAGAAGGTAAGTTCTATAAATTTGGGGATATTTTGTGTTCATGTGTTAAAAAAAAAACAAAAACCTTGTGGTTTTGCATTGCTGAAAACTGCCATGCAATACTGGAATAAATTCTTCATAAGTATAGTTATGTTATATACAATTTTCTTTTTAAGACATTCATTTACTTCAGTGGTTCTCAACCTGTGGGTCATGACCTCTTTGCAGGTCGCATATCAAAAATCCTGTGTATCAGATATTTACATTATAATTCAAAACAGCAATGTTACAGTTATGAAGTAGCAACAAAATTTTACAGTTGGGGGTCACCACAAAATAAGGAACTGTATTAAAGGGGTGCAGCTTTAGGGAGGTTGGGAATCAGTGATTCATTTATTTAGTATGCTATGGCACTGTGTGGAGGTCAGGGGGAAACTTGCAGGAAATGATCCTCTCCTTCACCATGAGGGTCCTGAGGACTGAACTCAGGCTATGATCTGCCTTTACCCATTGAGCCACCTTGTTGGTCCACTATGTATCATTTTAATGCACACTTCTTGCTTTACATTTTTTGGTAATGACTTATGACTTGCTGTTTATTTTATATTTCTTTTATACTACAAAAATAATGTTAGACAACAAAAGTAAATCTGAGAAATTTCTTTATTTGAGTTCAAAATAGGCTATAAAGCCTTGGAGACGATTCTTCACAACGATCCATTTTGCTCAGGAATTTCTGTACAAATGTACAGTGCAGCGGTGCTTTGGTAAGTCTCATCAGGGAAACAGGTCCTGTGAAGGTGAGGAGCACAGTGGCTAGACATCAGGAGCTGCCAGTGACCAACTGAGAGCAGTCATCAAGGCTGACCTTATAATTATTCAAGACGTCACCAGCAAACCCAGAGTGGATCATTCAACAGTCATGAGGCATTTGAATCAAGTTGGAAAGGCAAAAAAAAAAAAAAGCCAGGTGGTGGTGGCACACACCTTTAATCCCAGCACTTGGGAGGCAGAGGCAGGCGGATTTCTGAGTTCAAAGTCAGCCTGGTCTACAAAGTGAGTTCCAGGACAGCCAGGGCTATACAGAGAAACCCTGTCTTGAAAAATGGAAGGAAGGAAGGAAGGAAGGAAGGAAGGAAGGAAGGAAGGAAGGAAGGAAGGAAGGAAGAAAGAAAGAAAGAAAGAAAGAAAGAAAGAAAGAAAGAAAGAAAGAAAGAAAGAAAGAAAGAAAGAAAGAAAGATGGGTGGCTCAGGAGCTATTCTCTGCAATAACAAATGAGCCATTTCTTCATCAGATTGTGACATGTGACAAGGATTGATATGACGGTCAGTAATGACCAGCTCTATGTCTGAACCTAGACAAAACTCCTAAGTACTTCCTAGAGTAAACTTGCACCGAGTGGGTTATGGTCACTGTTTGGTGGTCTGCTGCTGGTCTGAACCACTGCAGATTTTTGAAATGCAGCTAAAACCATCACATCCCAGAAGTGCGTTCAACCAAACTTTCAATGTCTTCAGCCAGCACTGGTCAAGAGAAAGGGACCTGATTCTTCTCCATGACAACACTCAACCACAGGATGCACGTTGCTTTTAAAGCCGAACAAACTGGGTTACAAACTTGACCACTGTATTCACCTGACCTCTACCAGCCAATTACAGCTTCTTCAAGGACCACAACTTTTGCAAAAAAGTGATTCTACAACCAGCAGGATGCAGAGAATGCTAAGACTTAGTTGAACCCTTAAACATAGAGTTTTTTAAAGGCAAACCTATTTCTCACTAGACGTAATTTGACTGTCATGGATCCTATTTTAATTAATATGATTAACACACGTGTTTGAGCCCACTTCTAAGATTTAAACATCTGACATGCCAATTCCTTTTGTAGTCCCCTCACACAGACAGAGCATGTGGCTCATAACAAGTATTTGAATTAAAAAATTGGATAACTATTCCTTCACAATAATTACACTAGCCATGAGTATGGAGACTCCAAATAGATAAAATGATTAAAAATCGTTTTTAACACCAGTGAAAGTATCCATTTGCATTTTCTCCTAGCCCCACTGTAAACACTTAAGAGGGAAGAAAGTTAACTTTGAACATCTGCAACGGGGCTGTCTGATGAAATCCCATACACATCACCATTTCACTCAATCCTTTTGATACTTTGGGGGCAGAGTTAACTGTTACTTTATATAGAAAATCATTGGCAAGCAGAGAGATTCAGAAGATTTGTCAGAAGTCGGAGTAAATAAAGATTGAATAAATGAATATACAAATAAGTGTAGATGCAGACTTTGTCTCTGAATCATGAGAGATTTTCAGACATTTTTTAAATGTTTTGATTTTAAGTGCATGTGTACATGCACATGTGCTGTATGTAGGGTGTGTCTGTGTGCATAAGGACACCAGAAGTCAATATGGAAGTCGTCCTCAATCTCTCCCCATCTTTTTCTTTTGAGACAGTCTCTTATTATATTCTGAGGTCACCATTTCTATCAGGTAAGTCTTGACAGCCTAGTAAGTCCCTCAGAGTAACCTGTCTCTGCTTCCCCGGATCTAGTATGAAAAGCAATGCATTGCCCTTGGCTTCTATGTGGCTGCTTGGGATCTGAACACAGGTCTGTAAGCTTGCACAAAAAGCACTTTACCCACAGAACCCTCTCCCTGGCCATTGAGAAAGGTTAAGTTAAGGTACCAAAAAATAGAGGAAGACATGGTGGCGTGAGCACATCTGTAATCCCAGCAATTGGGAAATAGGATTCTGAGTTCCCTGCCAGCCTGGGCCACTACAGGGAGAGCCTGTTGTAACACCTGCCCCCAACTTCTGGGGAAAAAAATAAGATTTAGAATCAGAAAGAAAGAACTGCCTGTTGAATCAATTATAGCTTAGTGTACATGAGGCTATACAATACCAACACACACAGAGAGTCAATTATTAAGTCAATATTTCTATAACTATATGGTATTCTGAAACTAGTATGTATATATATGATATATATATGATATATACATATATAGTATGTATATATATGATATATATATGTGTATATCATATATATACATACTATATATATATTTATTTGTTGTTAAATCTGTAGAGTCAGCTTCACCTAGGACAGCTGGTGATTGCAAACATGGAGTTCAAATTCTTGCATCTCCTACAGTTGGAGGCAATCTTAATGAAAGGCTTGAAGATCTTCATTCTCTTTCAGCTGGTTTGTCTCTCAAAGGATTTCAGAAGCCACCCAAATATTTCCTGGTTAAAGACTTCCTCAAATTTCTTCAGGTTGGCTCAGCTGTTTTTTAGTTTGAGTTTAACCTATGTATTTGTTAGGCTCAATGTTGTGGAAGAGTTCAACACTGGAACTCGTGGAAAGCTGCACACCGACCTCCACAGTGCTGAGCTGAAAAAGCGAGATTGGGCTCTTGCACAGCAGCTCCTGGGTACCTTCCTCTGAGCAAAGTCTTCCAGTTTCCCTGTTTTGCAAATAGTATCTGAAAGAACCAGAAACTCATCAGATGTCAGTTGCGCAGCAAGCCTGAGGGACCCCTTGAGGAACATTGCTGGTTCCTGCAGTGGGGTGGGGTGGAGTTAGGAGAGAACTAATAGAATGGTGGAAGAGTTCTTCTCATCCTGCACGGGTGGTACAGATACTGTCACCAGCTCACAGTACCACCAGGTGACAGCCACCTACTCAGCAGGTAAGAGGAACTGAGAAAACCAGAGGAGATTCCTTTGTGCCAGTTCTCTAGCTCTGTATTTTTTCTACTATTGAAATATTTTTAACTATGAACATAGTGGAGCATGTGTTCTTATTACCAGTTGGAACATCTTCTGGGTATATGCCCAGGAGGGGTATTGCTGGATCTTCCAGTAGTACTATGTCCAATTTTCTGAGGAACCGCCAGACTGACTTCCAGAGTGGTTGTACAAGCTTGCAGTCCCACCAACAATGGAGGAGTGTTCCCCTTTCTCCACATCCTCGCCAGCATCTGCTGTCACCTGAATTTTTTATCTTAGCTATCCTGACTGGTGTGGGGTGGAATCTCAAGGTTGTTTTTATTTGCATTCCCCTGATGATTAAGGATGTTGAACATTTTTTCAGGTGCTTCTCAGCCATTTGGTATTCCTGAGTTGAGAATTCTTTGTTTATCTCTATACAGCTGGAAAAAACCCAGATGTTCCTCAAGAGAGGAATGGATACAGAAAATGTGGTACATTTACACAGTGGAGTACTACTCTGCTATTAAAAACAATAAATTTATGAAATTTTTGGACAAATGGATATATCTGGAGGATATCATCCTTAGTGAGGTAACCCAATCACAAAAGAAGTCATTAAATGTGCACTCACTGATAAGTGGATATTAACACAGAATCTTAGAATACCCAAGATACAATTTGCAAAACACAAGAAAATCAAGAAGAGGGAAGACCAACATGTGGATACTTCATCCCTCCTTAGAATAGGGAACAAAATACCCATGAAAGGAGTTACAGAGACAAAGTTTGGAGCTAAGAGGAAAGGATGGACTATCCAGAGACTACCCCACCCGAGGATCCATCCTATAACCAGCCACAAAACCCAGACACTATTGCATATGCCAGCAAGATTTTGCTGAAGGATCCCTGGTATAGCTGTCCCGTATGAGGCTATGCCAGTGCCGGGCAAATACAGACGTGGATGCTCACAGTCATCTATAGGAGAACTTTTGGGATAGCATTTGAAATGTAAATAAAGAAAATATCTAATAAAAAATTTAAAAAAAAGAAATACCTTTAGCTTGTTTGCCAAAAGAGAGCTATTTCCAGATTAAATAAATATCAACTCAAGTCATTACTCAGTTTCCCAGTGAAGAGGGAACCTGTCAATTGCTGGGTCTACACTAGCTCAAGTGAAGTTTGCTTATTTATTGCCCAGGAGGATTAGTAATGGAGTTTGCAAAACCAAAACGGCTTAGCAGGCAAAGATACTTGGCATGCAAACTGAGATCTGAGTCTTCTGACATCCATATACTGTAGAACATGTGGCCACACAGATACATCACACACACACACACTACTGGGAAAATAAAACAATTTTCCTCTATTTGATCTTAAAGCAGATTTCAAGGTGTTTGATTGTTTGTTTGTTTGTTTTACATGTGAGTGTCTTGCCTGCATGCATGTATGTGTACCACATGTGTGCCTAGTGCTCTCCGAAGCTTGGAAGTCAGAAGGAGGCATAAGATCTCCTGGAACTAGATGATTATGATCCACTATGTGAGTGCTACAAACAGAACCCAGGTCCTCTGCAAGACCAACAATTGCTCCTAACTGCTAAGTTATCTCTCCTGCCTCAAGTTTTTAATTTTTGGACATCTAGATTTTCATGAAATTCATCAAGGGAAGTGGGAGGTGTCACCCCAATTTGTCAGCATAGCAAGCAGGCATCTTGGAATGGAAGGTACACAGTCTGTCTTACCGGAGTTCTTCCTTCTCCAAGCCTGCATCCAAGTCCCAGAGACAACCCGTGTGCTCTCGATGTTGCTTTGATTATACAGTGGTGAAACTTGAACCTGAGACCTTGCCAACCAAGCCCTCTCAGGGAAACTAGTCACACGAATAACTTGTTTGTTTTTTTTTTCTTTCTAGTTTTCTTTAAAATATGCCATTGTTCTTGAGTTTTACATGGTATGGGTCTAAACCGTGACCTAATGGCTGGTCAATATTGGCAGTATTGGGATCCTTTTAAGAACTTGCTGAAAACAAGACCCTGACATTTGCTCTGTAGCTTCTCGTCTCCCGCTTTGGCAGGCAGATGCCTTCTCTGAGTGAAACTCTATAAAAACAAGGACATCGAATCCTACTGATTGGCTTTTACATACTTCACCAGACAGGACAGAAAATAAATGCCCCTTCCTTTGACGGGTACAGACTGATGTCCTCCACTGCGGTTAGTGTGGTGCCCAGGCTCTCTTCAGTAATGAATGGGAGTCGCACAGCTGCAGCACTGTGGAGATTTGCAGGGCTACATCAATTGATGCAAATGCAGAGGAGGCCCAACCTCTGACACCCTAAAAAAAGTATTTGTTAGTGTTGTGGCTGGGTACAGAAGTGACAGAGGGCAAAGGGGTTACCATCCCAGGTAGACAACACAGGTTTAAAAGTAATGGCTTAGACCTATACCATGTAAAACTCAAGAACAATGGACATATTCCAAAGAAAATTAGAAGAAAAAAAAGAACCAAGTTATTCGTGTGACTGATTTCCCTGAGAGTGCTTGGTTAATCAGGCCTTGGGTTCAAGTTTCACCAAAACAAAGCAACAGCGAGAGGACATGGGTTGTCTCTTCAGCTCGGATGCAGGCTTAGAGAAGGAAGAACTCTGGTGAGACAGACTGTACTTTCCATTCAGTCGTATTCTGTCAGCAAGGGAATAAATAATAATGGAGTTTAATGACACCTATGTATGCAAATGCCACAGTGAAACCCACTACTGTGTATGCTAACCTAAAATATATAGAAGAAAAAGGGGGGAAAGGGAACATCAGGAGAAACTGACCAGCAAGGCTTGCTAGCTCCCCCTTGGCAGGAGCACCTCTTTACCCTACCTTGATGACGATGTGGCCCTTCCTTGTTCCAGTCCAATCAAGTTCTCCGTGCTCCTTCACCATTACAATCTCTCCTTCTTCGTTGACTCTTTGCATGTTCTTTTCTACTTGGTTCATTGCTGGGCAATGCAGACAACTAGGCTAAAATGTGATTCGGTGCTTGGGAAAGAACTACCCGTCAAATAACTCGGTTTTAATTATTTAATACTGACACCCCCTGCCTTTCTCCTGCTTTCTAAATCAATGCAGGCATGCACCTTAATCAGACTTCTCTGCTTAAAGCATTTCCTCCTTGGTTCATATTTTTTAGTTTATAATTTATATTAAAAAAATCTTACTATCTAAAGTTTCAAACTCTCTCTTGCATCCTTCAGTTAGAAAATAGAGGTAAAGAGAAAGACAATCCTAGGGCAAAGCTAATAAAAATTTACCATTTGGCTTCAGACATTTTGAAAATGTTAAAATATAAAAAATATTTAAAAATATTAAATATATATAAAAATTAGTGGGTTTTAGAGATGAAGAGATTCAAATGTCTGTATACTGGAGTAAATCTGATAATCGCAGACATGGACAGCAATTTTGGTAACTTTCCTGCTTTAAAGGTCACAGATGAAGTCAGGTATTCATTATATTTCAGATTGTTATTAATTTGTATTAAGGTAACCCTTGCTCTTAAGAGAAAAAGTTAACAGCGGGATGTTTTCAAGTAGTTATTACTCCATGGTACTACTCCATGGCTGTGCTCACGCAGAGGCCAGGTTTGTGCAAGCATGCGCGCGGCGTATGGCGCATGCGCGCGGCGTATGGCGCATGCCGCATGCGCGCGTGCTATGGAAGCCACAGGAGGACATGCGTGTTCCTTTACCACTATGCAATTTATCCTCCTGAGACAAGGTCTCTCAGTGAACTGGAGCTTGCTGTTTATATGCTAGGTTGGTGGTTGGCAAGCCCCAGGGATCTTTCTGTTTCCAACTCACCCTCCTCCAGTGCTGGGGTTACAGGTGCACACGGCCACACCCAACTTTTTACTTGGGTGATGGGATGGCGAACTCACGCTGGCAGGGCGAGTGCTCTTCTGCAATAAATCAATGCCCCAGCTCCCGTGCTCTTTATTTCGCTGAGACAGGATCTCACTTTATAGACCATGTTGGTCTCAAACTCCTGGTGTTCATCCTACCTCAGCACCCTAATTATGAGATAAACCAACTGGCCACTATACCTGGCTCACTTAAGAGGTTTTCACTTACTACATAAAATAACAAAGGCTTATGTGGAAACAAGAGCAGGTATCCTAGCAAATAGAAATCACCGCTTGAAAAATTTCAGTAATCTACTCTAGTTTGCATATGGGATGCATAAAATTTCTTTTTAAATCTTTTATGTGCTGGGCCTGCTGGCAGGAGTCAGAGTCCTCTGAGGGAGCAGTGAGGGTTAGGAGTGAGCAGATAGGAACGACAGAAGGAAGACACAGAGATAGATTCGGGAGGGCTGTCCAGTGAATACTGTGGCCCAAGTCTATTTCTCATAGGCTTCTTATACTTTACAGTGCCGTGGAAAACAAAGTCACAAGCTAGAGGAGACATACTGCTACACACACACACAGGATATCTGCTCCCTGACCCTTCCACCAAGATTAATAGAAAGTTCAGTCCCTCCCCTTGAGCTTCAAGTGCATCCCCTTTTACTTCTGAGCAATGGAAACTATGGGTAGTGTTAATTTCCCTAAATACAGTGCTCTGTGTCTGTGTCCTGTAGTCATTATTCGGCTAGAGGAACACAATGCAGGGAGTTGCCAGTGTCTCCTGTAACTTGGCTGATACCAGCTCACTAATTCTTCTATTAATTTAGAAGAAAGTTAAAAATTCAAAAGCCACAGGAAACATAAACAGTTCAACTAGATTATAAAAACATTAATTTGCCCAATGCTGACCCTAGGTGTGTGGATAGTCTTCAAATATGTGGTACTTCCTTTCTCATAAAAGATATTTTCATTAATTTTTAAAATATAACAAAAAATGTTTCTTGAATTTTTACAGATTAAGAAAAGTTTTATCTTCAAATAATCTCACATGGTCATTTTTTAAATTTAGTTTTGAAATACAATTAAATCATTTTTCTCATTTATGTTCTAAAATACATGTCTACGTTGAGCTGAATAAGTAGCGTATGAATGAAAATGCCTTTTGAACATAAATATACTAAAATTAGTCTTCACTAACAACTCAAGGAAATTAGAATAAATCTGATCTGAAATTTTTAGTATCTAGACAGACATCTGGCATTTCCTCAGTCACAAATTAAAGTAAGATCCAAAAAGAAGACAAAAAATATTCTTGAATTGAATTTCTAATATGGATATATGGAGCTGCTTCCTAAAAAGAATGACTTTAGTGGGAGCGATTTCCTTTTCCTTAGTTACTTAGTTAAATGTCTAGTCCTGCTCATTACTGAGTGGCAACAGAGCACTTGGGAGGCTCCAGCTCCACCTGTCACCAAGGTGACGATTGTATGGGACACACAGCCCTGACCTTTCCCCTCAAAGCACAGTACAGCCTGGGGCTCTCCTTCCAGTCCTGCTGTCTTGGTGGAGACTTCGAAATTAGCAAGCTCCAGCCCTACCTGTTGCTCTGGTAATGATAGCAAACCAGTGCCCAATGAACCTGTGAATGCTCTCATTGATAGGGTAAGCTGAAATAAAAAATAAACAAATTCAACTTGTGAGATAGCTCCAGATACAGAACTTTAACTCAAACCACAAAGGAAAAGCCAGGCAGCCTGACTCCTCCAGAGTGGGGCTGGAGAGATGGCTCGGTAATTAAGAGCACTGTCTGCTCTTCCAAAGGATCTGGGTTCAATTTTTAGCACCCACATGGCAGCTCACACTATAACTCCAGTTCCAAGGGACCTGACTCCTCCAGAGACAGCCTGTGGCAGACAGGAACTAGATTTTTAAGTTCAAAGACCTCACAGAGGCCAACAGTTCCTCAAAGAACTGGAGATAACTAACACACCTTAATGTTTTTACAGAGGTAGAAGTACTAAAGAAAAACAAAACTACTAGAAGTGAGAAAGTGAAAATCATAAAAAGTCAAACACAAAATCTCCGAGTGAAGTCCTACCAACCTGTAGACTTGACAACATTAGAGAATATGAGCATTCCAATGAGGACAAAGATGAATGAACAGAAGATTCTGGCTGGCCGGGCAGTGGTGGCGCATGCCTCTAATCCCAGCACTTGGGAGGCAGAGGCAGGTGGATTTCTGAGTTTGAGGCCAGCCTGGTCTACAGAGTGAGTTCCAGGACAGCCAGTGCTACACAGAGAAACTCTGTCTTGAAAAAAAAAAGATTCAGGCTGTGTTTTCAAGACATTTGGGACACCATGAAAAGATCTAATCTAACAATCGTGGGTATAAAAGAAGGCGATGAATTCCTTTCTAAAAGCATAAAAGCACATCTTTACTAACAGACACAGAAGTGCTTCTCCAGATACAGATGCATTTAGAACACTAAACAGACAATAGCAAAGAAGAATTTCCCCTCACTGTTATCAACTCACCGAATATTCAACATGTAGCTATAGATACAAATATTGATATACAGCAGTAGAAGGAGTAACTATGGTATGTAGAAAGTCAGGCCCATCAGAGTAACCACAGGGTTCTCAACAGAAACCCGTAGAAGCCAGAAGAGCATTTCATACTATATTTCAAGTTTTTAAAAGACAATTGCCAGCCTAGGTTACTCTGCCTACCAAAGCTATCAGTGCCAACTGAGGGAGAAAGGAAAACTTTATGAGAAAAACAGGCTTAATTAGTTCATGGCCACTAAGCTAGCTCTACAAAGATATTTAAGGAATTCTTCAGACTGAAGAGAAAGACAAACACATCTGTTGGGGTTAGTCTGGTGCGGCTATGTATCCAAACGCTAAATTCTGTACCCCTAGATCTGGTTACCCCAAGACAAGAGAATTCTCACATACACTAGCTTTTGTTGCACAAACCTCACTCCCCAAGTCACTTGTTCAGTCTAAAGCCTATAATTGAGCAGTAGAGAGAGATAGGCAGGACTTCCTGGGAGGGAGTAAGGAACTCTGGGAAGAAGAAAAAGAAAGGCCCTTTCACCAGGAGACATGGGAGGGGATGGAATTGTTTATAGGCCTGGAAGGTATCTCTCACTATTTGGCTGGAAGGTGTAAGTGGCCTGCTTACCTTAGATGAGCTGCTTTAAGAGTCTGCCCTGCTGCCGGGCGTGGTGGTGCATGCCTTTAATCCCAGCATTCGGGAGGCAGAGGCAGGTGGATTTCTGAGTTCGAGGCCAGCCTGGTCTACAGAGTGAGTTCCAGGACAGCCAGGGCTATACAGAGAAACCCTGTCTCAAAAGAAAAAAAAAAAAAAAAGAGTCGGCCCTGCTAAGGCCTAAGCTTTGAAGTAACAAAAGGTCTCTGTGGTTACTTGGAGGTACTAACTGGTTAAGGAATAACTGCCACCATATTAATTTCCACCATTAATTAAGGTATATTAATATTAATAATCTTTTTTACACACACACTTGGGACCAGTGATGCTTAGGCAAGGGAGGAATGGGAAACCACCAAATGGTGCCCAATTGACGGCATGGTAAGACACATCATAAACCTTTCAGGAACTCCAAATATTAAGGCTCTCAGTTTCTTGCCCCAAAGACATAGACCTGCATCATGAACTAAAAGGGAGGCCTCATCTATCTGTTGTTTCCTAGAAACTCGCCTCATCAAAAAAGATAAGAACTACTTTAGGGTGAAAACATAGAAAGAATAATTCTATACAAATGGAACTAGAAAACAAGCAGGAGCTGCTGTTTTCATATATGACAAAAGGGACTTGAAACCACAACTAGGAAGAAGTAAAGGTCACTCGTGCTGGTAAGGGGTCAATCCATCAAGAGGACAGAAGAGGATATGATTTTAATCGTAAACTCATCCAGCCTTGCGCACCTAATTTCACAAAGGAAATATTACTTACAGAAAAAAGTTACAGATTAACACCAGTGAAATCAAAGCGGCAAATTTTAATACAATGTCTTCAGGTGACTAGTCATCCAGGTGTAAAATACGCAAACATCAGACTTAAATGACACCATGGATCAGCTGAACCTAACCAACACGGGATGTTCCACGCAACTCGGCAGAAATCGCGCTCTTCTCAGCAGTCCGTGAACTCTCTCTAAAGTCCTGAAGTACAGGACTCACAGACAGAAACCAGCGGTCATCCTGATAGACAGAGACGCTTCTTGACAAAACCCTTCAAAGAGAAGACTTACTTTCTTTGGCTTGCAGAAGGGGGCACTACTGGTCTTTGCTTGTATATTATGGTTTCTGTTTTAGGGGTTTGAGATTGGTTTATTTCTAAAGAGAGAGAGAAAGATAGGGCAAAGATAGGGCATAGAGTTGGGAGGTAAGGAGATTGTGAAGATCTGGGAGAACTTGGGGGAGGGGAACCTATTTTCAATAAAAATGTAATTTAAAAATATCTCAGAATAGAAGCAACAAATCTCATCATAAGAAAACTGTATACGACAAACCTACAGCCCATATTATATTCAATGTAGAAAGTCAAACATCTCCAGTAAGATCACCAACAAGACAACGGCGCCTACTTTCTCTGATTTTATACAATACAGTTACTGGAAGTCTTAGCTAAAGCAAGAAGACACGAAAGGCAAATCACAGGGGTACAAACAGCAGAGAAATAAGTCTCTATCTGTAATGACACAAGTCTATACATTAAAGGCCTTAAAGAGTCTACTAGAAAAACATTAAAACTCATAAACACCCAGAAAAGTGGTTGGATACAAAATTAATACATAGAAAAAAATTGGCCATCCTATACCAGTAACTAACTGAAAAGAAACAAAAGAAATAATTACATCCATAGGACCAGAAAAACAACAAAACAAACAAAAACACCAACAACCCCAACACACACACACACACACACACACACACATACACACACACACAAGCAACTTTTAATTTTTTTGTTGTTGTTGTTGTTTTCGAGACAGGGTTTCTCTTTATAGCCCTGGCTGTCCTGGAACTCACTTTGTAGACCAGGCTGGCCTCGAACTCAGAAATCGCCTGCCTCTGCCTCCCAAGTGCTGGGATTAAAGGCGTGCGCCACCACACCTGGCTGCAACTATTAATTTAACTTAACCAAAGATATAAGAGATTCCTTTAATGAAAGCTTTAAGACACCAAAAAAAAAAAAAGAAAATAAATTGAAGACACTGAAGACAGAAAGATGCTCTGGGACTGGAAGAATCCGTATTATGACACTGTCCGTCCCACCAAAGGCAATCCATCTGTAGATTTAATGCAACTCCAATCAAAATTCCAGTGCAGTTCTTCACAGAAATACAAAACAGTCTTAACATTCCTATGGAAGACACGAGGTCACAGCAATCCTGAGTAATGCTGGCGGCACACCTGCTCCCAAGTTGTTTTTTACTAAGACTCAGATCAGCACTGTCACGCGTCTCATACCTGGCAGTCACCCACCTCACCCTCGTGACTCCCTCCACATATTCTCTTGTCCTTGATATGTGAAATGCCAAAGCTGCCTCCCATGCATTTCTGCTTTCCCGTCTGGATTCATCACCACCATGGAACCATGAGAATCATTGAGCACAAATTCAGCTGAGAAAAAAAAAAGAGAGAGACAAAGTAATGCTGTGATCCTCTTAAATGCTAGAACAGCCTAACTAGCCCCCAGGATCTCCTAGACAGAACAAATTACCTGAAGAATCCTAACTGTCGAGCAAACAAGCAATAAATTAGAGTAGATATCTATATATTTTTTAGGCCCAGCATAGAATAAAATCATTTCTAAAAATGCATATTATCTAAAATGTCACATAAAAATTTTCTCTATATATCAAAGAAATATATACATATATCAAAGTAGTATGTGTGTGTGTGTGTGTATCAGAGAAATACATGTTCCTCTATATATGTAAAGAAAATAAAATAGTCATCATGGTCTCAATGCATATGTCATTTTTTTCTGGTGAGCGGCAGTACATTTATGATGTATGTTGCAAAGACTAAAAAGTTAATACATTGCAAAGTCTCAAGATGGCAGAGTACCTCGGGGTGAAGCAGCTGCTTAGCATGTGAAGGGCCCCCATGCCTAGAATGGGTTTGGTTTCCAGTATCAAAGCGAAAGCAAAATCTCCAGCAACACTGCATGAAATGGTGACACATGAGAAATAGAAGAGTGGGTTTGGATGCTATAAATAAATGGGTGGACATCAGATTCCATTTATTCAAACTCATTACTGATAAGTTTTCAGGAGGGAGAAACAGGAACGTGGTTTTCTCTGGGTGTTGCTGATCCTCAGGCTTTCTCAGTGGTAGAAACCCCTGCTGACCTCTTCTCCATCATTTAACACAAAGGTTCCAGCTCTTTCTACCACCATGAACACCATCACAGCACAGAGCTCCTGTCTCACCAACATCGTCATGTTGGCAAATGCAGGCAGCTGGTACATAAATTCCAGAAGTTGTCCTGAAGGATAAAACCTTAGTGTATATTGAAAACATGTCTTCAGAAAGAAATACTCCAAGACAGACTGAAGGGCTTCCTCAGAAGGACAGACTGAAGAGCTTCCTCTGCTCTGGCTAGGTAATAATACCATGTTCTGACTACAGTCTACATTAGCCGCTATGCAGAAAGTTTCAGTACACGGGTGGCTCTGGTGATCAGTGGTAGGTGGTATCCACAGATTCTGTCTGATATGACAGCCTTCTGAGAAATCTCAAAGTATATCTGACAGAAAGAATAAGTTCTGTCCAGTGAATCCTACTTTTGGAATGGACAGGCACATCTGTGCTAGGCCATAAAAATTTTTAAGCTTGTGAGTAGCAACAAAATAATTCTACAATAGATGGTCCACACCCAACCACATAAAGGCAGAATTTTCTGCACTTACAAACGCAGTGGCCCTCTGATTTTAAACCCTGAGGGGAAGAAGGGTGTCATGATCCTCTGCTGCCACATCAGAGAATGGCCTGCTCTTTCACCATCCCTCAACCTATTGGCCACACATTCTACCCTTTCTGTCCCTGGAAGTTGATACATTTTCTTGCAAAGCTCAATAAACATAAGAAATACATGGAAAAATAAATTCTTTTTTCAGGAACATTATGAGTTTTAAATATGTGCTTAGATGATAATTGGAATCAAGTGTTACTTCACGTGTGACTGGAACTGAAATAGGCACTTCAAAATATCTTTTACTAACCAGTATATTTTTAATGGATTGTGTCTTTATTATTAAGGCCTGCACACACTGGGCAAGTACTCCAATACTAGGAGACCTCACCAGTTCTGCTGGAATGATTTTAAACTATCTTGCATGGATATGTTCATTTGTCTCTTGATAAGATTTTTATTCAAATAATGTTTAATGAAAACAATTTGTGAACAGAGACTAGCACTAGAAAATACAACCGGGCAGGAAATATCTGTGCCACATGTAAGAAAAGGGATAAAGAGAGATAAAAAGTCGAATAGTAAATGTATACTGATGCCCAGATTCGGTTGAAATACCAAATTCAGGGGCTAGAGAGAGAGGAGTTAAAAGCACGCACTGTTCTTGTAAAGGACCTGAGCTCAGTTCCCAGCACCCACATCACAAAAGCCACAACCACTAAATCACTAGTCCCTACAAAGTCATGGTTTGTGGAACAAAACCAACTATGATAAATTCATTTTCTTCAAAGTACTGAGACAAGAGCACGCATCCACTGATCTTTGGGAACCCAAAGGGAAGTTGTTCTCTTTTTGCAGGTGTAAAATATATCAGCCATTTCATCGATACTAACATAAATGCATGAGAGCCCCACATCAACTCTGTCACTCCCCTGCTGAGTAATGTTATCAAACAAAGGTTAGCCATCACTGAAAGCAAGACAGCCAGCTTTGTGTTTATCTGTAGGACTATGAGGGGCTTCTGCTTTCCAGGAATTCGCAGAAAGGCTTTTCAGATACAAAATAAGTCCTACATTTCCCAGAACAATAGACATACTGTGCATGCTTTAAAAACCTTTCACAACCATTCTAAAATTAACACATTTAAAAGAAGATACAACAGTTAGTTTACCAAAAGGATACTTTCAAATTGATGCATTTATAAGTGATATTTAAGCTTTTAAAATGCCCAGGGAAACCACTCTAAAATAAGGTGGGATGTGAGGCATATAGACTTTTACTAAAAACTGTAAGAGATGGATTTGTTTTAAAATGTTGGCCTAGAACAAGAATAGTGGAAAGAAACTCTGGGCCTTGGAAACAGATGACATGCCTGACCCATGGAAGCCAAAGTGCCTGACCGCCAAACCCCTGGCCTCCTGGCATGGAGACTTTCTCTGGACAGAAGGAAGCATCTCCTTCAGGAGGCAGTTGGGTCTGTGAGACCCAGCAGGTAAACAAATTTCACATGTCTATGAAACCTAAACTCAGGTTCACCAGGATCTTTCTCAGGGTTATGGGTGCTGTAAAGAACTGTGACTGGCAGCCAAACCGAGGAAAGGAGTCTCTTCCATGCCCGGCTTCCCGCACGGGCTCCAGGTTTGCAACTCTCATCCACCGTCACCCATGTTCCTTTAGGCTTTTCAGTGATAGGCTGCTTTGAGCCACCCACCCATGATATTTCTGTTAATAACCTCCAAAGAAAACTCACTGATTCATCAAGTTCGATTTGGCTGCAAGTACTTCTATGGTCTATCTCAGCATCCCACCCTGGGGTGAATAGACATATGTCATCTCCCCGGGTAATGTCTATCTCACAATACTGTCAGCCCAGTCCCCACTCCATTTTCTTCCCAGAGACCATGCAATCTGCCATGCCCTGCAAGGTAGAGGGAATGGGGGAGAAGTACAAAGCCTCGCCAGAGCCAGCCAGAGCCATGCTTGCCACACTCAGGCTAGCCCAAGTCCCTTCAGTCGGTCCCTGTATTAAAAACAAGCAAGCTGGAGTAGGTGGAAGATGGAGGATGAACAGGACGATTCAGATTCCGCATGGCTTTAAATAGCCACAGGTAGCTACAATATCATACAGGGTTAGAATAATTGGGACAACTTGTCTGATCAAGGTGGGCAGCTTGTATCATTAACAATTGGCTCTGAAATTATTGTGTGGGCATCTTGTGAATTGAGAATTTATTGATATATAAATCTGACTGATTAATTATATATAAGCTTCTAGAGTTTTGATGTACTGGGTTACTGGAATTTGGGACTGCAGACCACAATGGGTGGATGGCTGAGAAGGTTCGGGCAGCTCTGAGGCAAGCAAACCAGAGCTGGGAAGACCGCTGCACTGAGTCTAGTCTGGAGGCGGCAGGACCGTGAGCAGAGAGTAGCTGGGTGTAGAGTGGGAACTTGCCGTTCTTATTTATTATTTTCTGCAACAGGGGGCAAACCAACGTGTTGGGCAAGAATCCACTAGAAACTTAAGATAATTAGCCTGAGAGTTAGAGTTTTATTTTTTAAATGAGTAGCTGGGTAGTGCTGCGATGAATCTCATGGACTCAGAGTGCAGAAACCTTGAAGCAAAGAAAGCAGGCTCTGAGGTCCCCGCTGTGGTGAGTGCAGGCTGTCCTGAGTCAGGGAAAGGAGGATGGAAGCTGCTTACTTCTTGGGGCAGAATTTGGTTGAACTGTGAATTTATAAACTTGGGATTATTTGCTCTTAGGAAAGATTTATATACAGATTTTTGTCCAAATCACGTGGGGAATTTCGCTTGAGGTTCAGAACTAGGATAGGAAAAATTAAGTCACTGAGTCCGAATACAGAGAGCAGTTATAATTACATGCTATGATCAGGTATTAATTAATAATGTCTGTGAATCATTATTCACAGGTAGAGAGACCAACAGATAGATATTATAACAGGTATTAATAAAATAAATGTCTGTGGCTCCAGGCAGAGAGCCAACCAGATAGATGGTATAAGATGGCTGCTCTAAGCAGAGAACTTAACAAGTAAAAACTGTTTCCTATAAACAGATACTAGTGAAAATTTGAATTAATTGCTTTAAAGATGGTATAACGATATATTGCTCTAATAGGCCTACAGGATACTCAAATTCTGTCTAATGTGGGCTCCATGGGAATTTTGGGTTATTATCATGCATGGCAGAATAGAAAAGGCCTAAGAGCCGGGCGGTGGTGGCGCACACCTTTAATCCCAGCACTTGGGAGGCAGAGGCAGGCGGATTTCCCAGCCTGGTCTACAAAGTGAGTTCCAGGACAGCCAGGGCTATACAGAGAAACCCTGTCTCGAAAAACCAAAAAAAAAAAAAAAAAAAAAAAAAAAAAAAAAAAAAAAAAAAAAAAAAAAAAAAAAAAAAAAAAAAAAAAAAAAAAAAAAAAAAAAAAAAAAAAAAAAAAAAGAAAGAAAGAAAGAAAGAAAGAAAGAAAGAAAGAAGAAAAGGCCTAAGAATAGGCACATACAGCATTTTAGTTTACTTCATTTGTTTTGGATTGTTTTAATTTTGCAAATGGGCGTGATTTTGAATTTTGTGGTTATATTATTACTCTGGGAAAGAGGTCAATATAAAGGTTTTTCTGGTTACTGGCTCAAGGATATGCTGATTTGGGAGAAAGGTTTTGTCTTTGCATTTTTAGAAAAGGTGACTAGTGTGTATACACCTTCCAGAGTAATATGGATCATATTTGATAGAGGGAGACCCCCCCCCCCAGAACTAGATTCCAGAGAATCAAACAAAACCGTTATCTTAATGATACTAAAATTTTGTTTTGAGATTTGTATACTACAGAATATACAGCCTTGATGAGTCTCGATGTCAGACACGCTGAACTGACCTGCTTCAACTCCTCATGTCTTGGACTTCCAGCCAGATCCAGTCAGGACACAGACATCAGAGACTAGTACAATCGTTGGTATGGTCTTCTTAGGGCCAATCAACTCCCCCATTTTCCCTACTTCCCCTCCCTTCATAGATATCTCAAGGCCCATATTCAGCTTGAAGAAGTTATGAAGAGTCATCGTCCCAGTTCCCTGGGCTTTGGAGCTGGGGGTGGTTATTCAAAGGTTGCCTTTCTAATTTAGAAATGGTCATACTTGGAACAGGGAGGAAATAGCTAGAATTTATTGTATAGCCATAATCTCATTTGGTAGAAATCTTTATAATTGTTACAAAGTTGAGGTCATAATTTCTTATGACAGAATTAATTTTGATACAAAATCAAGGTTTTCATTGATATGAATTTCTTCCATTTATACAAAAAATTAAAAAAATATGGGGCTAAGACCCAGTCCTATAATTGTTATTATAAACTGATCTGAGATGATTAAGCCTGTGAGTTAAGGGTCAGATAACAAATTGATGGCTCTGAGTTTACTGTTAGGGTGTTTTCAAGATATTTAATTAGAAATAACTGAGAGTAGTTAACATAGAACAGTCCAGATTACTTTACATAGATAGTTTGTTTTCAAAAAAGTCAGAAATCCACAGAAATTGACATTTAATGTTATTTATTCACTTGTTATTGAGACAAATCTGCTCCTAACAGCTTCCCATTCGTGGATTCAAAGAAGTAGCTAAGCATCTTACCTCCAGGTGAGGTGGTACATTGTGGCGAGGTGGCCACTGAGCAGAAATTGCCAATCTCTCCTGCAGACCTGTACTGTTCTTGAAAGGACACAAGTTACAAGTTAGGACAGCTTAGTTCTGCAGAGACAGAATAGGCTAGTCCTTAATAATTCCTGTTTCTCAAAGGTCTGTCTGATCCTGGGCCAGAAGGCTGAAGACTGGTACTCCAATTTCCTGACTTACTAGGGCTATATAAGTAGGCAGCTGTCTCTACAGTTTGTCTCCGTTCTGGAAGCTGTTAGGCTTCCTATATATTTTCAGTTAATGTTGATCATTCTCAGATTTCTGAGGGGGTTGAAAGACTACTGATAGTCTCATAGGCAACCCAGGTTATTTACATTGAGAGAACAGATTTGAGAGGATGGTAATAGTTGTGCACAATTTATATTTGGGAGAAAAGGGTTTTTAATTTTTTTTATTTGAACAGAAAGGGTGATATGTAGCAGAATTTTTCCCTATCCAATTAATTTGAATATTAATACAACAAGAAGCCTGTGATTGGCCAGGGAAAAGGGAGGCAGAGCTAAGAGTTGCAGAGACACAGAGCAACACAGGAGAGGAGTAGGAGGAAGATAGAGGACGACCAGGATGATTCAGATTCCACGTGGCCTTAAATAGCCATCATATAGGGATAGAATAATTGGGATAACTTGTTTAATGTAGGTGGGCAGCTTGTATCATTATCACTTGGCTCTGAAATTATTGTGTGGGCATCTTGTGAATTGAGAATTATTGATATATAAATCTGACTAATTATAAAAAAATGTCCATAACAAAAACAAATTTACACAGTATTTTTCCACAAATACAACCCTACAAAGGATAATAGATGGAACATGCCAACACAAGGAGGGAAACTACACCCTAGAAAAGGCAAGAAAGTAATCCTCTTTCAACAAACCCAAAAGAAGATAGTCACACAATCATAAAAAAATATAAAAAGTAATAAGAAGCAACAATCACTATTCCTTAATATCTCTTAATATCAATTTCCCAATAAAAAGACATAGACTAACAGACTGGATACATAAACAGGACCCAGCATTTTGCTGCATACAGGAAATGCACCTTAGTGTCAAAGACAGACACTACCTCAGAGTAAAGGGCTGGAAAACAATTTTCCAAGCAAACGGTCCCAAGAAATAAGCTAGAGTAGCCATTCTAATATCGAATAAAATCAACTTTCAACCAATAAGGATAAGGAAGGACACTTCATACTCATCAAAAGAAAAAAATCTACCAAGAAGAACTCTCAATTCTGAACATATACTGAGTTGTATATTTTAAAGTAAGTTGTATTAGTTTAATTTTAAAAAGAAAAGAAAAGAAAAAGAAAGCCCTGATCTTGCTGGTCTGGCTAACACATTTCTTCTCAATGTTTTCACACCCTTGTGAGGAAGCCAGTTAGTTTCTTGGGAGCTGCTATAAAAAATTCTTTCAGACTAGGTGCTTAAAAACCTGCTCTCTCACAGTTGTATAGGCTGGAAAACTTAAGTTAAAATATGCCCAGTCCCGTTGGGAACTTGGGGAGAATCTCATCCACACTATGTGGCCTGTGGCTGAGGAATACCTATCTGTCTCTTCAGGGGGCCTTCTCTTATGGGCCTTGCCCTTTCACCTTCTTATGCTAAGGGCTTTAATATGCAGTCAGATGGTATAATATCAGCATGTAGGAAGCTGAAACAGACAGATGATGACTTTAAGGACAACTGAGGATACATGGTGATACTGTGACTTCAAAGACTGAAGCAGGGGCAGGGATTGGGGCAGATTCTGAACTGTCTTAATTTAGAATCTGTAAGCTAGCCTCCTGTCCCTATGACCAATACCTGAAAGAATCACCATCAAGGGGGTGGGGCTTCAGTTCAGACCTACTGCTTTGGCCTGTGGTGAGGCAGTGTGTCACAGATGGATTATGTGCAGGAAGCCTGTTCACATCATGGCAGCTGAGGTGACACAGATAGACAGAAACATAGACAGAGACATAGAAAGACAGAGACAGAGAGACAGAGTAAGAGACAGACAGACAGACAGACAGAGACAGAGAGACAGTGAGAGCCAGAAACAAAGACAGAGACAGAGAGACTCAGAGAGACAGAGACACACACAGACAGACAGACAGACAGACAGACAGACAGACAGACAGACTGGGGCACCAACACACCCTTCAAGTTAGTGACCCAAATCCCTTTGACCATACCCTCCTAAGACTTGAGCACCTTCAGATAGTGCCATAGGCTGGAGGCGAAGCCTTAAAACACACCAGGTTTATGAGGAATATTCAGGATCCAAACTAAAGGCCACCTGTCAATCTGGGGTTTCCAGATCTTTCTTAATTCTACCTGCAAATACTCCTTCCCCACATGAAGGTCATAGTCGCAGTTCCAAGGTCTGGACAGGAGCTGTGGGCGGTGCCATTGGCCCACACTATGCTTCCCTCCTCAGCAGCTCCAGCTTTGAGCCATTGTAGGCACTGTCATAATCATCTCCTCACCTCAAGCATCCTCACATGGATAACCCCTCCCTCCCAGCTCTCCTGTACCCTAGGGCCCTTTCCCAAGAGCTCTGATGGGCTGATGTCACTGGCTTTGGTGAACCCATCTCCCTGACCCTCATCAGTGCAGTCCTCATCCACTCTGACTACCAGATCCACCTCTGTGGCTATTGCCTGGTGGACTCCCTCACTCCGTTGCTTCTCAGTTCCTGAAGTCATAAGCATTGAAGGTTAACCAACCACACATCCATAGCCAGACCCTGTGAAAACAAAAACAAACCTCTGTATTGGGGGACCAGGGAAAAGGCTCTGTTGGCAAATCGCTTGCCTCGAAAGCATGAAGACCAATGTTCAGCCCCCACAAAGTATGTTTTTGTTTGTTTGTTTGTTTATTTGTTGCTCTTAAAGGCACTAAGGACATAAAGACAGGTAGATCCCTGCAACTTTCTGGAGTCAGGGAGTTCTAGGCTAGAGAGAAACCCTGTCTCAAAAAACGAGGTGGGTGGAGTCAGAGGAAAGATACCCAGCATTGACTTCTGGCCTGTACATACACATATGCGTATACGTGTACCTCATGCACACAAGCATACACACGGCCATTCTCACTTAAGCACCCTTTTTTTTCATGTAAAGGACACATTTCTAACTTTATCATAATTTAAGACTCTGATTTAAATGCTTTTCCACAAGCTTTTTTCTGCTCACTGACAAAACACCTGAGGGAAGAAACTTGGAAAGGTGTAGAGACTAGTTTTGACTTACAGCCTCAGAGTTTTCAGGCCCTGGTCTCTTGGCCCATGGCTTATTGGACCTCTGATAGAACAGCTATCTTGGGGAAAGTGCTCCTGGCTGCCCTTGAGCCAACTGACTAAGACAAGGGAAAGTCACATGGTTGGTTGAGTGACTTCACTTCAAGTTCATGACCACAAATCTCCAATGAACGTGACCTAGTTACTCAGGCATTTCCATTATGAGTCTCTTTCCCAATCTGAGTTTCATACTTTTCCTTCCCATCCCCCTCAAAGATAACCGGTGTCCTGCTTCACACACAGCTGAGAAAATAGATGCTATCAAGGGACGGTTCTATTCTCTACATACAGAAACACTCACATCTCTACCTATCTTGTCACACCACAAGCATTCATTCTGTTCCCTGACAACCCATCTCTCAGCATGACAGCCAGGGGGATGGCAACCACGCCGGGCTCACTGATGCCCTGGTTTGCACCCAGGAAGATGCCTGCTAAAGGGTAAGCAGGAAGTGTTTGCCACGTGAAGAATTTCCTTCTTCCATTTATGTCTCTTTTTATTCCGCCATCAATATCTTCTCTACAGGGTGATTGTTAGTTACATGGCAACAGTGTGGAGGCTTCCATTTAAAACCATGTCTGTCTATGTCTGTCCCATCCCTGCAGCCCTCCTCCCAAGCTCCAAACTGCCTCGGAGGAAACGTTCTGATAACTAGTCTGGAGCTCCACACTGCCTCGGAGGAAACGTTCTGCTGACTACTCTGGAGCTCCACACTGCCTCGGAGGAAACGTTCTGCTGACTACTCTGGAGCTCCACACTGCCTCGGAGGAAACGTTCTGCTCACTAGTCTGGAGCTCCACACTGCCTTGGAGGAAACGTTCTGCTCACTAGTCTGGAGCTCCACACTGCCTCGGAGGAAACGTTCTGCTGACTACTCTGGAGCACACTGCCACTGCCCCTCCTGCGCACACTTCCCAGTCTCGCCACCGTCTACTCTGCAGTTCCACGTGTGGACAATGGCTTCTCCATTTCTCTAAAGTTTCTCTGTCAGTGTTATAACTGACCTCCATGTTCTCAAACCTGATTTAATTCAAGGTAGCCAACTGTAAGGTGAAGCACAGCTGCCCACTTCCTTTCCTCCGGTCTGTCTTCTCGATGGTCCATGATTCAACAAATGCCGTGGGTTTCCTCCTATCCCAGCAAACACGTGTAGCCAGCCTTTGTCACTGGGTCACCCTCCTCTCCATGCCTCCACACCAACCCATTCTTCCCTAGCAGTTTATTTTTCCTGGAGTTTATATCCTTGGCTTTAAAGGCCATGCACTTGCTGAAGACTTGCTAATTCACTCCTGCAGTTGGGTATCCCTCTCCTCCATTCAAACCATCCAAATATGTGTTTGGGACCCTCACTGGGTGTTTCAGAAGCATCTCAAATTTAACATTTCCTTAAATGTTACCTTTTATCCCGCACCCTTCAGCCCCCAAACTCCCTCTCTCAGGCTTCAGGATGGTAAGCCTATCTCCATTTTTATGTCTCAAGGCCACCATGTAGCTCCACCCAAGGCTACCAGATAGCTTCATCCTATGGGAGTGTTTCCAGAGATGAACTTAGAACAGGAAACGCTGACTCTGAGTTTTATGCTTCTTCTAAAGAGTGCAGATACCCCTCGGTATCTATGGAGCTTGAATCCCAGGGACCACTCTGACACCCAACGCCACAGGTGTTCAGTCCCATATAAAGCTGTTTATATTTGCAAAAAAAAACCTATGCAATACTCTCATGTACTTTATTCAGCTCTGAGTTGCTTACAATGCTAAACATAATAAGCAAATAGTGGCTGTGCTGTGTTGTTTAGGGGATAACGATGGAAACGTGTGTGTGCATGTTTAAGACAGATGGTATTTTGTTTGTCAAATACTTTTAAGCCACAGTTAGTTGAACCTAGAAATGCTGGTGCAGGGGAAGGAGAGCCAGAATCTATCAGTATCTCCAGAACAATCCAAAGGTGTTTGAAGTTCCTGATTTTATTAGCTCCAGAGTTATGTCAAGTTTCTTCTCAGTACATTTTTGCCTTCACATGAACCTTTCAGGAGCCATCAAGGAAATGGCTAAAACTAACAAGTGACTTTTCTGGAGCTGGCCCATCGTTTTGCAGGGCTGCAATAGGTAAACTCAGAATTACAGGGTCATCAGAGATTTCATCTCAGGATAGATTCTTGTTGTTGATATGCCTTTCCTGTCATTATTACATAGCCTAATGATTCTTGGGCATCAGCCTACCTATTGGGCAGATTTTCAATGAAGGTGTACTATCATGTAGTGATGCTATAGAGATAAATGGATGATTTCATGATTCTGAATAACTATTCTATAGAATTCCTAAATTTATACAAGTAGTTTTGAGCTCTCTATAGTATGAGAGCTCTAGATAGGGCTCTGTAGACCTTCATGTGTCATGTGTCATCGGCTAAGTGCAGTAGGAGAGAAAGCAGACTTGGAACAAATTTACAGTCAGGGTAAAGTTTCTGTCTAGGCTAGCTATGAATCCAGCATCTGATGACTGAAGGTCATAAACTGGGAATAGATCATTCATTGTAGGTTCAAGATAGAAGATAAAAATATTGACTTCAAAACTAATGAGACACAAGGCAGATGAGTTGCCCTTTGACAAAACTATGCTGGCTTGTAATATAAAAACTGCTCTGAACTTATAATGAACTTACAGATCTAGAAGATAATACGTAGTTATGTACTAGTATTAATGAAAATGTGAGCATTTCTGGTGTAACACCTTATTCAATTTATGATTTGAATTTATGTCTTAAACTTGCTAAGAACTTTTGGAATGTAAAGATGCTTGGAATACCATGTGATCATTTAATCCTGAGAATATTGTTAAGAACTAAGAATGTCAATAGGGAGGGGCTTTTTTTTTTTCTTTCACCAATAGAGAGTTGAGGCTTTTATTACTTTCAGTTATAAAAAGGTAAAGGGCTTTTTTCCCCCTTCTGTGAGCAATAAAGGTTGGAACTTCTTTTTCACCCAGAATGAGTGAGTTTTTTTCTGCATTAGTGCTTGTTCATTGGAACTTGCTCATGGGAGCTTTTGATTCCATCCACCAAATGTATATATGCATATGTAAGGATAGGTATGCATATGTAAGTATGCATGAACACTTGTGGAGTTGATGAGACAGGTGGTCAGGCCCAATCAGCATAGACAGGTGGTCAGGCCCAATCAGCATATGTGTGTATATATGAATGTGTGTGTTACATATTACCTGCATAGAAGATTTTCTTTCTGCATCCATGACTTTCTTTTCCTTTTTCTCTGGCTCACAGAGTTAATAAAATTCTGAGCCTCTTGCTGATCAGTGAGGGACTCCTAAGTAAAGGAACACGGAGCCAGAGTAATCAATTTCTTTGCTTTACCCACCCCTCTTCCACCTGCTGCACAGCAGGTGTTGATGGCCACAGGATACCAAAGACTTAAGTTATAAAACAATAAGCAAATTTAGCCCTCAAAAAAACTAAGCTTTGGCCCTGAAATTCACTAACACACCCATCACTGCCTCCCAAAGAGAATTGGTGCTGGGCAGGTTCCTGGCATGAACCTCTTCCTATTCTGGGGCAGTAAGAGTCACAAGGGTCATCGGCCCCAAGGTGATCCAGGTACACTGAACTAAATAGATACCAGGAAGTTCATTGGGCTCACTGAGGCTAGAACTTAGCCCAGACTTCATTCAGTACCCAACCCACATTCTTAACAGGGCCACTGCCTGCCCATCAGCCTCCTTGTTGGCAGAGCTATGTTCAATAAGTCAGGCTTAAAACTGTTAGTCATCTTTCTGCTGCTGTGACAGAGTATCTGATGATCAACTCAAGAGGAAAAAAGATTGTGTGTTTATTTCCAAATAAAAATATTTCTTTAAAGTTATATATTGCTGCAAGCTTTCTATTAAGGTTCACTTATGTTTTGATATGTGTATATGTGTGTGTGCATGTGAGAGCAGAGCATCAGAGTCCAGAAGAGCCTGGGACCTGACACTCTGTAGGCAGAGCTTCACGGGGTGAAGAGACACCCACATGGTCCTGCAAGAGCAAAATGCCTTCATAATCTCCAACCATGTCCCCATCACCCCTTATCTCCGCCCCCACTTAGAGCCTCACCTCTCAGTCCGTAGTCATGTTTTATACATATGTTTGCATGTGTCTTTTTTTTGAGACAGGGTTTCTCTTTATAGCACTGACTGTCCTATTGGTCATTTATTGGTCTCACTTTGTAGACCAGGCTGGCCTTGAACTCAGAAATGCGCCTGCCTCTGCCTCCCGAGTGCTGGGATTAAAGGTGTGCGCCACCACACCCGGCTTCCCTGGAAGTTTTAGCCAAATAAACTATTTCCTACCCAAGTTGCTTTGGTCGTGGTGTCTTATCATAGTAACAGTAGCTCTTAGACAACATGTATGAGTGTTTTGCCTGCGTTTGTGTCTGTGTATGTACCACATGCATGCAGTGCCCACAGAAGCCAGAAGAGATACCCTGGAACTGGAGACTTTTGTGAACCAACACTTGCATGCTTAGAGTTGAAACCAGGTGCGCTGGAAGAGCAGCCAGTGCTCTTTCCCACTGAGCCATCTCTCAAACTCCTGCTGAATAAACCAGCACCATCAACATACCTGACATGTCCATCCAGACTAGCCACACCCCAGGTATTGTGAATAAAGCGGCAATATTTATGGCTTTTCAAATATCTCTGTGGTATGTTGAGTTAGAACCAGTTGGGTATAGAGTTAGACCTTCTGGCAGTTGTATTTTCAGTCTTTTGAGATACTTCAATACTGATTTCCAAAATGACTGCACCAGTTTACAGCCCTGTATGAAGTCCAGCATGTAAGTCTTTCTACACATCATGGCCAGAATGTACTGTCAGGTATTTTTTCTGGCTGATTGCCATTCTGACCAGGATGAGGTGGAATTTCACAGCAGTTTCATTTCCCCCTGAGGACTGAGGGAGCTCAAAAGTTTTCACATATTTATTGGTCATTTGTAAATGACCTTTTAAAAACTTAGTTGTGTACATATGTGTGTGTGATATATGTGCATAAAACACGTATGTGTGCGGCTGAATATCCACGTGCATACATGTATGGGTGGAGGTCATCTTTTATTATTGGCCACGTTCTTCCCTTGAGACAATCTCTCACTGAACATAGTTTTCTGGAGCCAGCAAGGCCCAGTAATTCTCCTGCTTCTGCCTCCCCCTGCCCCCCACTCAGAGCTGAGGCTACTGAGTCATATGCAGATGCACAGAGCATTTCACATGGCCGCTAGGGATCCAAGCTCAGGCCCTCATGTCAGAGCGGCTAGCACTCTCCTTCGCTGACCAGTCTCCCCAGCCCATCACTTGTACTTCTCTACACATTGGTCCATTTACTGACTGAATGATTCACGGTTTTTGTTTGTTTGGTTTTTTCGGTTGTAATATTGTTGGAGCTCTTTATAGAATCCAGGTGGTAGCTCATTTCTGATATATAATTAGAAAGATTTCCCCATTCTGTCTCCTCAGCGGCTGATGGTTTCTTTGCCATGCAGCATTTGTATTTGATGTAATTCCTTTAGCCAATTATTTCCTGTGTTGCTAAGAGAGCATTTCAGAAAGTCTTTGGCGAGCTATATGGAAAAGTGTTTTCCTCATTTTCTGTAGCAGGTCAGAGTTCAGGTCTTACATCGGGTCTTTGAGTTAAGTTCTTATGTACCCATCTTTGGTCCACTTTGAAGAGATTTGTGTGCAGGTGCAGAGAGGTGCCACTCTCTTCATTTTGCCCATGTGTAAGCCAATGTGGGGGTTCGCTTCACTGGCTACGGGGGTTTCAGTCCATGTTCACTCAGTCCTGTTACCTTTGGTCCTGTGCTGAAACAGGGGCCCCTGTTGGAAGTGTGTGGCAGGGGAAGCTGATCACCTCTGGCCACTGGGAACCAAAACAAAAAGAGGAAGGGACCATGTCCCAATATCCTAAAGCACACCCCCTAGTGACTAAACGTCCTCCCACTAGGCTCTAACTCCTAAAAGTTCCACAGCCTCCCAACGGCCAGAGGCTGAGGACCAAGCCATCAGCACATGTGTGTGGGGAACATTCTAGATCCAAACTAGCAAATCCCGGAATGTTTTCTGTGCTCTGGCTTCCCGGGAGCTAGAAAGGGGTACATGGGCCACCTCAGTTTCCTCCCCTAAACTCATAATATGTCACCTCTGGGAGCCTCAAAGGTAACAATATCCTATGATCAAATCAAAAGGGTTCCTAGGTCACATTGCTTTTGAACAAAGAGAGCAATGGACATGCTGCCAACATTGCGGATTCTCTTCCCACAAGTGTGCGGTGTCTTATCACCTCCCTCACTGCTGGGACAAAGTACCTGGCAAGAAGGCAGGTGGATTTCTGAGTTCGAGGCCAGCCTGGTCTACAAAGTGAGTTCCAGGACAGCCAGGGCTATACAGAGAAACCCTGTCTCGAAAAACCAAAAAAAAGAAAGAAACAATGTAGAGAACGATGCGGTGCAGCATGACACGGAACAAGAAGCCAGTGAGGAAGCAGAGAGCGAAGAGGAAGTGAGGCTAGGTTATGACATCATGGCTCCGCCTACCTCCTCCAGCAAGGCCCTACCCTGCTGAGGGCATCATAACCTTCCTAAACCAGCTACAACCAGGTGCCCAAAGTGTTCAAATACTCAAACCCATGGTGGACATTTCATAATCAAACCACCATAGATACAGCACATGGACAGACATGGAACACGGCTTGTACATGGAGAAGCAACATGTAGACCATGGTTTAATTATGTTGGGTTAGAGCCTGGTTGTAAGTCTGTTTTGCCATCTTTTTGTCTGTCCTGCCAGCAAGCTCTGCATTCTGTGTGTCAATGACATGTTAACGTTTGTGCTGGTACTTTTTTTTTTCAATGTTCTGATAATGAATGTAAGGTCAATATTTTGTTCCTTTTTAAACACAGGCTGAAACATTAATAAGTGATATGACATCTCTATGCCATCGTGGAAAAGAGTCAGGAAGTTTCTCAGCAGGATTCTGCCCTGTTTTCTCCCCCTGTACAAGGGGAAGGGCCTGGCCCCCTTTCTTCATCAAACACTGCGTTACCTCGGCCACCCTTGGCCCTGACAGTGGACATTATTGCCGTCATTTCTATCTGCATAGGTAGTCTGCTTTCATTAGTCCAGTATCTCTTTCCATGAGCAAGTCATGAACCTTGCCCTGGTTTCTGCGGGCGCATGGTCACCCTCTGTAAGCTGGACCTCCTTCCCCCTGCTTTTTAGATCAGTAGAAACCAAGGTAGGTGTTTAACAAAGATGGCCAGACGAGGAAGCTGCTGTTCTGGGTGTCCTCTGCAGCCACGTGCAGGGGCAGCTTCATGAGGGCATGTTAAAACAACCCGGAGGCTAGCTCCCCTTCCTCTCTACTGGCACCCAGAGCCTCTCTGGCAGCAGAGGCAAGCAAAGAGTGCTTCCATGGTTCCCAGATGACACGGAGCCAAAGAGCCCACAGTAGTAAGGGAATAAAGGGCAGTAATGAGAGTCAAAGGTGCAGCTCTTGGTCTACACAGCTGCAGAGAAAATAGCAAGGCGCTGGATGGCGCGGGCAGGCGCGTACACTAAGGCAGGTGGGGTTCCCATCCGGTCCACGAGTGCTTGACGACTGCTATGTGCAAAATCCATGTCAGAAAATAGCTGTGAAATTCTCAACCTGAACTGTTAGCTAAATAACTGGTGTACAGATGGAAGGAATAAGGACGGGAGGGAAAGGAGGAAGGGAGCCAGACAAGGAGGGAAAGGGGAAAGAAGGGAAAGGGGCAGAGGGAGAGCGGGGGAGGGAAGCAAGACTGGGTTAGCGCTACCATCTTTTCTGCCTTCTAAACTAAGGACGCCAAATAGACAAAAAGTTGCAGGATTTTTTTTTCACTTCCAATTTTCTGAAATCATGGTATGTTTTGACTCCCTGTTACTATTTTTAGACATGCTTCGGAACCCTCTCTCTCTCTCTCTCTCTCTCTCTCACACACACACACACACACACACACACACACCACTCCATCACATGCCTTTTGGTATCATTTTCATAACATTTTCAAATATATCTACGCTAACCCATGCATACCTTCATTTCCTTTTATCTGCTATATAGTATTCCAATATGTAAACGTTACCATGATTACCTCAGTTACTTACCAACTGACCGACACTTTCCATTTCAGCTACAGTTATTCAGAAAATAAGGAAGAGACTTTTATTTTATTTAGTTTTTTTTAACTATGTGCATATAATCATGTGGAGGTAGCTGTATACAAGTGTAGTGCCCACAAAGACCAGAAGATTTCTTGGAGCTGAAGTTGTCAATGGTTGTGAGCCACTTGACATGGATACTGGGAGATGAACTCGGGTCCTCTATAAGAACTGCATTTAATGATTTCAATTCACTGGTTACTAATGAACTAGAATACACTTTCATCAAAATCATATATATATACTTATGCAGATATATGATCTTACTTACTTTTGTGTATGTGTAAGAGAAAGGGGTCTTACTATATAGCCTACATTGTTGGTACATGTATGTACCATGCCTAGTTCATGTTTTCATTTTTTAAAAATCCACATATCTTTCCAATTCCAGAAACTGTTAATTCCATTTTCTTTCTTTGCTTTCACTGAGGAATCCATTCCTGCTACAGATTTTCTTGCTCCATAGGCCTTTCTCAAAACTCTTGGTGACAGCCTCCATAATCCCATACCCCATCACTCTGTGTGTCTGACAGGATCCTGTGGACGATGCCACGTTCTGCTGCCATCTCAAGCAACAGTCAGGCCCCTTGGACCATGGCTGCAGGAGCCTCTGCATGCCTGGGGAAAGCACAGTAAAACCAAGAAGCCAACTAAACAAACAACACATTCTCCGTGAAGCCCTTGTCCAGCAGGTCACCTCCCCAGCTCTCCTTTCCAGTGTGTCATCCTGGAGCCTTGGATGGGGGAGATCTTGCCACTTCCTGGATGCCCTGAGGGCCCTTTGCTATTGTCCCAGTGCGCTGTATCTGTTTCACGTCACTGATCCTTAACAGCTCCTGTCACTTCGGCTGCATCTGCTCGGTCAGCACCTTTAACTGTGCATGATCCTGTTTCCTGACCAAAATGTAAATCTCTCAACTCCTGTGCTGCATGTTCACTTACAATTCTCAATGTAAACCTGGTTCAAAGTGGTCAGTGGTAACCACGCTACAAACTGAAGGCTAGGTTGCCTTCAAAGTTCATCCAGCAGCTTCATTGCTTTTGAACTGGAAACCTCCGTCAAAGTTTCAGGAATATACACAAGCCCTTTGTCATAATGCAACATGGCTTCTCTTCCCAGTTTATATAGAGTCTCAGTTCTCATGTGAAGTCTCATTAGCACAGTCCTTACTGTCTAGATGGCTACTGGAATTACAGTATTCTGAACCCTCACCAGAATGTCCCATTAAGACATTAATGATGGTGGACAGGGAGATGACTCAGTGGTTAAGAGAACCATCTACTCTTCCAAAGGACCTGGGCTTAATTTCCAGCACCCACATAGTGGTTCACAACTATCTCTAACTCCAGCTCCAGGGGTCCTGACACCTTCATACAAATGTACACACAGGCAAAACACCAATGCACAGAAAAAAAAGTAATAAATAAATAAACAAATAAATATTAAATGACTTATATATAAAGAAAGACATTGATGACATTCTCAGGCTTCTCTAACATGAACCTTCAAACTTTTCCACATTCCTGCCACAAGCCTATTCCAAAGCCTAGAATCAATTTTCATCAAACTCCATGCGTCTTATCATCAGTTCAGTGTGCTAGTTAGCTTACTGTGGCAATGAGCACAGTCCTGTGATAGATACAGGGTAAGGGAAGAAAAGTTTATCTGTGTGTTTTAGTTAGGGTTTTATTGCTGTGAAGAGACACCATGACCGTGGCAACTCTTATAAAGGAAAATATTTAATTTGAGCTGGATTACAGTTCAGAGGTTTAGTCCATAATCATGGTTGTACACAGGTAGACATGGTGCTGGAGAGGAGGCTGAGATTTCTACATCTGGATTCCCTGGCACAGGAAGAGAGACACTGGGCCTGACTTGAGCATCTGAAGCCCCAAAGCCCATGCCTGAGTGACACACTTGCTCTAAGGCCAGATCTACTCCAATAGGGCCACACATTCCAATACTACCAATGCCAATGAGCCTATGGGGGCCATTTTCATTCAAACCACCACAGGAACTTAAGATCCCATGTCCCTCCTCTGTCTATGAGCATGTTCTTTAAAGCATAGCTAGATCCTTTCATAACTGCCTGACCTGTAGCAATGTAAGATACATCTGTGACATAGATGCTCTATGTAATAATGTCTAAAATATGGCTGTATTCTAATAGCTACATATACGGGAGCATCATCAGCTTCAGTCTGTAAAGGCATTTCCAAGATGGCCACCATCTCTAATAAATGTGCAATCTCAGAATCATTTCTCTCAGAATTTAAGGCAAAAGCATAATGAAGTCCTGAGTTTGTACCAATTGTATGATGCCTTAACGTAAGTATATACTGTAATTCTCCAAACTCTACAAACCGAAACATATAATCTATAGTATGGCATCACTCTAAGGTAGCATCATTAAACAGATCTATCTATATTCTTAACTCAGCATAAGTCTCTTTATCTAGAAATTTAATAGGCTGCCATTAAGTTTGTCTAGCTAGCTGAATGTCTGGAACTGGGCTAGAGTTACAAGGTGGCTCTAGGCTTTGGTTTGGATAGCTCTGAAGATCGTTTATTTTGAATCGGGATTTCCCAATCTCTTTCCTATTGCCTCCATCCCAGCCTTTAGTTTTTCAGTCTTTCCTTCTCTAAGTCTGCTTTATTCTCATCTCTCTTAAACCGGGTATCTAAAATTGCAATCATTACTGAAAGTGTAATTATTTGTATGCTGATAATCATAACAAAATTATATGGAATCCAGATGCCCTGTATTGTTGTGTTTTTCATTTTTTAACATAGAATTATTTTTCTTTTTCAATCTATAATTCTCTCCTTCCTAAAGAGACTTTATTAATTTTTAAACTATTTCTTTTCTTTTCTTTCTTTAGCACTGAAGCATAATTCCAAATATTTTTTACCTGTTCAAAGGCTCCTGTCTGGGCTTAGATAGATATCTTCTGCGTGTTGTCTCTGTTGAGCAGTTCGGCGGCTTGCACCTCCCACTGAGGGTATCCCTGTTCCAGACATTCAGCTCCGAGTCAAGCCGGCTGTTGGCCCCGCCCCAACCCTTAGGCCCACGAGGAATAGTTGGACCCCCAGTTCAGCTCAGTCTAACAGTTTACTGGAAGAGCCGAGGCTTCTGGGCTTTGGAGTGCAGGGACCTGATCTGTTCGCTTTGCCAGTAGCTCACAGGCTGTGTAGGATGGGGTGCCTGCCTGTCCTGGGCCCACATGCGTAAGCCCCGGAGCTGCTTGCTCTGACCTCTGTTTGCACCAAGACTCTCACTGGAGTAGTGTGGGCTGACTTCAGCCTCTCCACTGTTGCAGCTTTGAGCAGAGGCGAAGCCTGCCCCGCAACATGGTCAGATTGTGCGTGGGGATGAGCCTTGGGGATGGGTTGGGTGGTGGCTATGGAATGCTAAGTGTGGCTAAGTATGCGCATGCATCCCGAGTGGCCTGGCTCCCAGGTGTCTGTCTAAAGCTGTTCTGACCTTCTCTGCCCCAGGCTCTGATAGTGGATCTGGTTTTTCTGCTCAGCGAGGGCTTCTTAAAGAAGTCCAGCACTCGGGCCTCTGGCGGTCTCCTACATCTTCCCTGCTCTTTGGCTAGGAAGCCACCTTCCACCCAGGACTTTCATCAGGCTCTTGAACTTTCCTCAGGCTCTTGGATTTTCTTCCACACATTGAGCACCAAACGCAACTGTGGGTCTTTCTCTATGTCCACCTCAGTTCCCAAATAATGGCATAGAGGCTCATATTTATTTACAATACTCTAGGTCTTAGCTTAGGCTTGCTCCTAACTAGCTCGTAACTCCATTAGCCCGTTTATACTAAGATCTGCCTAGTTACCTCCTCGGTTCCATACGTCCAACTTACTCCGCATCACAGTAGCAAATCTCCCGCGCGTCTCTCTTTCCCAGAGTTCCTCTCTCTGTCCGGAAGTCCCACCTTACTATTCTTAGTCTGCCTTTTGCTATAGGCCATAGGATTTTGATTTTAACCAATCGGAAGGTGCCTTAGGCAGGCAAGGAAGGACAGAGACACATTTTCACACAGTGTACAAAACAACACTCCAACAAGACAGGGCGGTGCATGCCTTTAATCCGGGCACTCCTGTGACAGAGGTAGGTGAATCTCTGTGAGTTGCCCTCCAACTTGGTCTACATAGCGAGATCTAGGACAGCCAGGATTATGAGGTGAGACCTTGTCTCATCCCAGATCTTAAATAAGCCAACCCCGCCACAAAACCTCTGACCTACAATGTGTCCTGCTTGCAAGATGTGCTGGGGTAATGGCGGTACTTAACTTCTGAGAGTAGAAAGCAATGTCTGATTTAACTTGCGGCTTACTTGCTCCGTGAGCGGGCGGCGAGCGCCCATGCCTGACACTTCTTGAACGGCCAGGAAATGGAAACTGAATAGTCCAGAGATCTAGAGTAGAACCAAACACGACTAGTCTTTTAAAAAAAAATTGTCAATGATTCCTAATGATATTTTACTGTGATCAGAGTTTAGTGACTTGTCTCGTTGTCCATCAGAGACGCTTCCCCCAGCAGTAGATGGGAGCAAATGCGGAGATCCACAGTTAAGACTTTATGTGAACAGAGTCTAAACTGGAGTCCGCTGGAGTTCCGGGAATTCCATGGAAGAGGTGGTGGAAAGCCTGTGGGAGTCAGAGGGGCTAGAGGACACCAGGAGAACATGACCCACCAAATCAACCAAGCAGGACACATAAGGTTTACAGAGACTGAAGCAAGCACAGGACCTACGGGGATCTGTACCGGGTCCTCTGCATATATGTTGTGGCGGTTAGTTTGTTGTTCTTCTGGGACTCCTAACTGTGGGAGTGGGTGTGTCTTTGACACTTTGGACTGCACTTAGGACGATTTATCTTTTCCCTCTTGGGTTGCCTTGTCTAGACTCGGTTGAGGACTTTTTACTTGTCCTCTGGTATTTTCTTTTTGTGTGTACAATGAGTTGTTGTCTCTTGGAAGCCTGCTCTTTTATGAAGGGATGCTGAGGGGGGAGTGGATCCAGACGGGAGGGGAATTGGGTAGATGGTAGGCGTGGTAGGAAGAGAAATGTGGTTGAAATGTAGTGTACGAGAGAAGAATCTATTTTTAATGAAAAAAAGAAGAAGAAGAAGAAGAAGAAGAAGAAGAAGAACCCAACTCACGGGATTAGCTCCGTCCAGGTCCTCGTTCTCTTTCCAATCCTGCTACTTAATGCCTTCGACCCTTGGCCTCCCTCTCTCCCTTCCTCCGGCTATGCCCTTTCCTCCACTGCTCTCCTGAGTTCCCTCTCTCTCCGGGTTCCACTCTCTGGTTCTCATCTCCTCTCTTGTTTTTCTCCTGGCCAGATCTAGTCTGCTGAACATGCTCGATCTGTTCTACTCTCTCTCTGCCCTAGGCTCTCACAGATGCCCCTGGCTGTTCTTTCTCTCATATTTACAACAAGAAAGATCCCTGGTTAAGCATGCCATGAGCAGTCATGTCTTCCCTTTATCCAGAAACCATGAGCACAGTTAACAGAAATTCTCTGACCACAGAAGAGAGTGAAGAGGGGATTGAATGGCTCCCCTGGCACTAGAAGTTGCCGTTTTAGAAATGGAGCCTCCACAACAGAAGACTTAACAGAGAGGAAAAGTCAGCCCCCTGACCACCTTCCTAGGTGACCATCTCACCCTACGAAGTTCCCCTCCCTTTCAATAGTTATGGTTTTCTTGGAAGGACAAGAACAAGACATAAAGAATGGAGTCCTATCCACTCCTTTAGTATCGCATTTTATTCTGATGTGAGACGGACACGGGCACCACAGGACAAGGTGTATATCCACAGTTCTTCAGAGAGGATATCTGCGATTTTGTTATCTTTGCTGATGATCTGGATTGTCCTTTGAGGTTGAAACTTCTGAGGGAAGCTGGGGTCTCCTCAATCAGAGGCATAAACTAGCTATGGCACTGATTGTGGAAAACTCCAGTTGAAATGATCCTCCACGATTGTCACTGGTGATGGGGACAATTGAAGTTTTCCAGTCCTGAAGCTGGTACACATAAGTATTTGGAGGTACATTGACCCTGTCAAGAATTCTCAATTCTGAGGATATAGGCCAAGCTGGAGGTGGGTGGAACCATCGCAGAGAGAACCTGAGAAAACAGAGAATGGATAAGCATCTCTTCCACAATCTAGTTCTTCCCTGCCTGTGAAAATCCATCTTCATTTCTGTTCTGAACACATCTAAGTCTACAGGGCTCCCAGTCAGGCCTATCTAGAGGCTAGCAAGCTCTTCATGTGCATGCAGGTAGAAGTGTGGGGCGTGGATGGGTCTTGTCATTCTTGCCGCTGCTTAGGGAAGAGTAGTTGTGCCTATGGATGCCCGTCTCTAGGATAGAAGGTAAAAATATAAAAGAGCAAATCTGAAAAGTGTCTGTGCTGCTTGGAGCCCAGGATCCTGGGCACAGCCTCCCCATAAAGAGAAAACTAGGGGCTTAGTTTTTGAAAGTTTGAGAAATGAGTAACCCTTGTGGGAAAGCCCTGAATTTGGCATGTTTCTGAATATCTTTCAGCTATAAGACATGGTCACTCTGAGATACATACAAGTGTGTTTTCTTTTATAAAATATGATAGAGAGCAGGGAAGGTTTTCTAGGGTACATGGCCTACCCAGGAAGCTTCCCCATTTGAAGCTGTCTAAATCCCATCCCTTCAGAGCCATGGCTGGAAATCAGGATCCCAGAAAGCTGAGACCTCCCTTGGGCCCAGAGTCTGTGTAGGGCCTAGGAAAGCAGTTCTGACTGGGGAGGAGAATATGGGACAAAATACTTTTTCCTCACAGGCAGACCTTTAGGAGTTGGTACCTGAGGGATTCTCTACTTCATGGTCTCCGTTGTCTTCTGTCTAGGATGTCAGGCAAATGTCCAGTTTTTCTGTGGCTCTCTAAAAAACAAAGTAAACTGTATTGACTGCACTCATATGATAGGATTCTCTTAGTAACTAAATTAGACACTTGGTACAAACACAGTATGGCAGCACGTGAGAGGCAGGCTTAGGGCAGTCACTAATTTGAACCAATTTTAATCAGAGAATGAGACCAGTCGCAGAAAATGACAACAGCAAAAATACCAAAGCATTAATAACTGGTGGTGTGGACTCGCTTCACTGAGGAAGTTGTGTTTAGAAGACAATTATTCAAGGGTTAGCCTAGGCTACATCTTGAGTTCTAGGCCAAACCTGGGCTAAGTAATGAAACCATGTCTAAAACTTAAAAAAAAAAAAAAAAACAAGCTGAGGGTTGTGTTCCCAGCTATGAGACAGGAGAAGGGGCGTTAGCAGAAGCTCAAGGCCAGCGTTGATTCACTGTGACCCCTAGAACATTCTGGCCTCTGAGAGATTACAGTTCATTAAAAATAAAGAAATGGCCAGGCATGGTGGCACGCGCCTTTAATCCCAGCACTCGGGAGGCAGAGGCAGGCGGATTTCTGAGTTTGAGGGCCAGCCTGGTCTACAAAGTGAGTTCCAGGACAGCCAGGGCTATACAGAGAAACCCTGTCTCGAAAAAAAAAAAAAAAACAAAAACAAAGTAAAGAAATGCTGTGTGGTATAAGAATTAAAGAGAGACAAAAGTAAGGAATGGAAGGGAGCTCGATGAAGAGCTGAGCAGGACTATGAATGCCCGTCATCCCAGGACTTCTTCTGGGAGACTGGAGTGCAGGAACTTCAAGGTCATCCTTGGAATCATAGTGAGCCTGAGGTCAGCCTGGGCTGCTTCACACCCTGACTCAAAAGACATGAATAAATAAAAACCAGATGTGTGCTCAGAGTCAGCCGACACAAACCCATATTTCTAGCCTTAGAAGGAGCTCAACCAGGGCTAGCCTGGGCTGCAGACTGAGAATTGATGTCAAAAGGAGACAATAGCAAAAAAAAAAAATGTACTTGGAGAATCCCTTGACACTCAGAAAGTAAGGAAGGGGCACACAGACCATATTTGAGGCCATTGTAGCATGTGATGATTACAAAGCCAGAGTAACTCGTACATAAGGCCCTTGTATCTCACCTCTGGGGTTCCAGCTCTCAGAAATGGCAGTCACAGGGATCCCTGGGTATTTCCGACCAGCCAGGACTACCCGTCATGCTCCAGACTGCCTTGACTTAAAGAGCTAAGTCTGGACTCACAGGAAACCAACATCAAAACAAGCAGCAAACAAACCAATAAGAACCAAGATGCCTGACCTGAACATCAGGCTGGTTTCTCTCAGTATCCCAGCTATGGTTCCTTACAAATTATCAGCTATATCTTAGCTTAGTTTCCTTTGCTGTAAAATGCACATATGGAATCAGTACCTCCACCGATGTTGCATTTGAGAAGACAATGAGGTCATATCATTGGAGAAGGGAGAATCCCGCGAGAGATACACTTCAGTGCCTCTGGGAGTTCTTCAACACCCAGCAATGTGGCTCTGGCCTGAGGCTTAAACACTATGGGAGTGGAGTTATAAGAATCATACTGGAGGAGCCGGGTGTGGTGGCGCACGCCTTTAATCCCAGCACTCGGGAGGCAGAGGCAGGTGGATTTCTGAGTTCGAAGCCAGCCTGGTCTACAAAGTGAGTTCCAGGACAGCCAGGGCTGTACAGAGAAAGTGTGTCTCAAAAAACAAACAAACAAAAAAACAAACAAGCAAAAAAAGAATCACACTGGGAGGTGCAGGCCAGCCTGTTTCATAAAGTAAATCCCAGCTGAGCCCGGGTTACATGTAAAATAGTTTCAAAAACAATGAAAATCCAACCACCCTCACAAAAAGACACAAGAATAGGCTTTTTCCAACTCGCTGGCATGTTCCCTCCTGGGCTTCTTAACATTCCACAGAATGAGTGATCTAGCAGTCACTGTGTGTATCCTGACGGGTCCAGCAGAGCCTGAGTGTGGAGAAGAGAGGTGCTTTCACTTCTTTGGCTTCTCCAAGTCTTAGATTCTGTGGCGATCCGGACCCTTATAAAACTGTGGGATATGAATTGAATCAGACACACCCTACCTTTGTGTGTGATGTAGATCAAGACAGGATAGACAGAAGTCTCAGGAGGGTGGGGCAAGAGTATTAACCAGGATTACATTAGACTCTGGGCTAATGAAAGAGACACTGTGACAATTTTAAAGAGCAAATAATTGATAAAAGAACTACAAACAGAAGTGTTAACCTGCCTTACTGATTTCATCATATTTTAGTAACTCCTTCACATATGTAAACATTTGATGGAAAATGAAGAATTTTTTTTCCTCGTTCCGGTCAACCCTGCTTGCTCTGGTCTGCCCTGCTTGCTCCGGTCGGCCCCGCTCTCTCTGTTCGGCCCGCTCACTCCGGCCACCCTCATTCAGCCCCGCTTGCTCCAGTCGGTCCCGCTCACTCAGTCCCTGCTCTCTTCGGTCCAAGGATTCATTTATTATTAAGTACACTATAGCTGACTTCAGACGCACCAGAGGAGGGCGTCAGATCTCATTGCGGGTGGTTGTAAGCCACCATGTGGTTGCTGGGATTTGAACTCATCACCTTCGGAAGAGCAGTCGGGTGCTCTTGCCCGCTGAGCCATCTCACCAGCCCTGAAGAATTTTTTTTAACTCTGAATTTATTCTTAAATGTCAGTCTGTAAAACTGTAGTTAATTTGTAATAACTGGTGAAACGGACTGTGCTCAACTACTCGGCAAAGGGGGATATGAAGGAAAAGGGGTGGAAGTCCCGGTCAGTGGGATGGGGGTTAGCTTCCAGTGCCAGGAGGCAGGGTTGCAGGTACCAGGAAGTGGAGCAGTGTGGTTGAGGACCCAGCCAGGAGCTTGTAGATAACGGGCCTATGTCTGGGCATTGCCCCTAGATTTAGGGAGGAATTTGAAAGAGAATAGGTTGGACACAGCAGAATGGTTGGAAAGGCGACGTCAGAGAATGAAGAGGAAGAAAGAGATGATAAAGAGAGAAGCTGGAGGTGATGGGCAGAGGTGGAGGAGATGTAGAAACACCCAGGTCTCAGAAATCAACAGTTCAGGAACAAACTCCTTCTGCTGGAGCAGTTGTTGCAGAAACTCCAGAAGGCAAGGTGCCTATCCTGTGCAAAGCACTGCCTGCTGCTGTCCTGGTGAAGCATAATGAGGCAAGTACCTCCAAGAGGGGAGGGAGGCACAGCTCCATCCTAGCGGTCCACAGTCAAATGTGTGGGGAGCAGGGAGGTTGGAGCAATGCAGAAAAAGCGTGAGCTGGGCTCCACAGTTCACTCCGTAAAGCTTGGCAAATAAGTGTAAATATAAACCTGGCCCAGGGTGGTTTTGCAACCTTTAATCTCAGTCCCTGGGAGGCAGGGGCAGGCAGGTCTCTGTGAATTAGAATTCATCTTGACATACACAGCAAGTTCCTGATAAAATAGGGTCCCACGCACAGTGGGACTCTGTATCTAAAACAAATCCCGTGAGCTCTAGGGATGAGCCATCAGTTCAGAGGACTTGCTGTTCTTCCAGAAGACTTGGGCAAGATACCCCCAGAATCATGAACATGCATGGTAGTGCACAACTCTCTGGGACTTCAGTAAGTCCTGTCCAATCTCTCCATTTTGGGCTCCACTACTCTGAAAACCCTGTCCCTCACCTTCCTGGTTCTTCCCCTCATCCCTCTGCTAAAAGGNGGAGAGGAGAGGAGAGGAGAGGAGAGGAGAGGAGAGGAGAGGAGAGGAAGTATTATAATATAAAATTGTAGCCCCATAAGCCCTTTCCTCAACTTGTTTTTTTTCGTGGTGCTTTGGGTCAGCAATAGAAACCCCATCTAAGACAGCAAGATTTAAGGGTGCATGGGCAGAGTACATCTTATGCTGCTGCTTCAGTGTTCTCAGCTTCAGTAGGGGTTCTCCCACACATCCACATCCCAAGGCACAGGCTCCCATTCTTTCGCCTAAATGTTAATCACTGGCACCCTCTCCCAGGTTGACACATGAATTTTCACCGTAACTCAGCCAACCTTATAATGAGGGCTCTGGCTTGATTTTTCCATAACTCAGGCTCTGTGGCTGCTAGAGAAAAGATTTTCTTCCAGGGAACACTTAGAACTTTCAACTATTCCCGCCATTCAGTTTTATCACAGAATTAATTGTGGTTCTTTTACTCTATACTGAGATTCTGCAAGTTGGTGAATTTTATCACAGAGCTCATTCCTTTCCTTTGGCAGTTTATCCAGAGATGATCAGAACAACCAAGCAGCATCCTCCTCCTCCTTCTCCTTACTTTACACAAATTGTTCAAGTCTTATATACAGGCTCACAAAAATCCCATCCTCTGCCAGGTGTGGTGGCGCACACCTTTAATCCCAGCACTTGGGAGGCAGAGGCAGGCGGATTTCTGAGTTTGAGGCCAGCCTGGTCTACAAAGTGAGTTCTAGGACAGCCAGGGCTATACAGAGAAACCCTGTCTCGAAAAACCAAAAAAAAAAAAAAAAAGTCCCATCCTCTGACAGCTCGGACAATAGTCAATGCATTTGTAGTTTGTAAAACAGTTCATACTATGGAGTTTCTGTAGGGCCTGAGCTTCTGTGGAAAGCTTCAGTGTCGGGGTAGCTTCTGTGATTGTGGGGCTTAGGTCACTTCTCCAGCTGTGGCCTTGGTAGTACAGCTTCTCTTCTAGACGCTTGCTTGCCTCACTCCATTGCAGCTGCTGTTCTTTGTGGTTTACCGGCATCTCCAAAGCTGCTGGGGTCCCTTGCTGCAACTGGGATGCACTTTCACCTACAGCCTCTCATAGACTCTCTTGCTGGTGCCAAGTTTCAAATGGTTTGCATGACCCAAGCATCGCAATGTGAGAGGTCCTGAGAACTTGCCCATCTCGTGGAGGAGTAAATGGCCTTTGATATGAAATGCAGTGGATGCCCAGACACTTCTCCAGGAGCTGCTCCAGCCTCCTCCCCCAGCCTCCTCCCCCAGGACTACACTGTGGAGAAACTGCTGTGGAAGGCTATGTTGTCTGCTCCCACAGAGAAATCCGCTGAATACTTTACAGGCACCTGAGCAGAACCTCAAACAACATCATCCATTTTGTGGATCTTGACTAATCGCTTAGAAGAAATCCTTGTAAATTACATGTGACCAAATCTTAAGGCATTGGACAGTCTGTACATGCAGACAGTCCTGGCTAACTGTTGTCATTCTTTGGTGTGTTACGGTCCTGTTCATTGGGAAAGGGGAGTGAGAGAAAGACTGGGATGTTGTTCTTCTGATTTTAGTAATTACAGGTTAGCTTCAGTGGTACTGAGTCCTCAATAGAGGCTCCAGGGGTCCCCAGGTCACTGCTCAATGACTTTCCCCCTAAATACGTCATCAGGTTTGCTCAGCTCAGCAGTGCACTCTAAAGGAAACCTGAAGGCTTGGAGCAGAATTAAATACCAAGCCCTGTTATCGGGGTTTAAAAGGCTAGGGAATTAATAAAATGTGGCTCAAGCAGGTTTTAATATTATATGTGATGGGTGAATGAGACTCTCCTGGTTCCATATGTGTCTTTGAGATGTCAAGCATGGTCCTCACTGTAGGAACTTGGCAGTGGAAACACAGTCAATGAAGTGAAAACATAGACTATATTAATACCTAGAAATGCAAGATAAAATAAATGCCACGGGCACTCTGGGATACTTTTATCTATGTCAGTGGGTAAAATAGAGTTGAAAGCACAATAGACTTTGTGTATGATAATCTCTCGCCCTCTCTCTGTGCTCTTCATGGGGAACCAAGCTTGGATATGAATCAAGATCTTCCTGATCCAAAGTGCTGGGATAGCAGCCCTGCGCTCCGTGAGCATTTCATTCCTTCTAAAGAAACACGATTGTGACATTGATGTTAATACTGACATAGATGGATATCCTGGATAACTGTGTTAAATATTATATGCATATAAAATTGTAATAATGTGAAACATTTACAAATTGGTAGAAACAAAAGGGTGATCTACTCAGAAATGTGCGGTGTGTTTCATTGACCAGTGAGCATTTCTGAATGTTAATATTCATCCTAAACTTTTTCTTGATGTAAGAACCATCTTCCAAGTTTTCCAGTGGTAGGAATATACACAGGAGCTATTGAAAGGAATAAAGATTACTATGCTCATGTTTGTTTTTGTTTTGTGAAGGACAGCTTCCTGCTGTGCTGTGGTGGTGTACACCTTTGATCCCAGTACTACAAAAACAGAGAAAGGTAGGTCTGTGTGTCCAAGTCCTGCCTGGTCTACATAGCAAGACCATCTTTCCAAACCGAATCACCATGAAAAGCAGGAAAGAACAAGTGCTAAGAGGACTTGCTGTTCTTCCAGAGGACCTTGGTTAGATTTCCAGTACATGTATGATGGTTCACAACCCTCTGTAACTCAGGTAACAGAGGATCCCACACCCTCATCTGACCCCTGAGGGCAGGACACATCACACATAGCTTTACACAGTCTTCATGAGAGTATTAGACATTGCTAGGAAGCCCCAGATTCTAGAAAAGATGAAGGTTGCCTGTGACACTAGCTACCCAGGAAGCCTGTCCTGATATGGGGCTCAGATTTCCTTTACACTGGGCCTCTCCCAGCCTTTGGGCTTGTAGAGGTAACATTGGTTGGACATCCTAGATGACTGGGTTCAGGTATGTCATCAGCACAGCTGTCTACATCTGGGACCCAGCATCAGCCCCTCACTGTGAATGAGAAATAGGATAGAGGAGTTTTCTAGCTTAGATATGACTCTGAGTCCTGGCACCAATGAGCTTCCCTGATCCTGGGTTCTCTGTCCTTCCTTCAGTTCTTAGGTATTTCTCAGTTTCTAACTTAACCTACTGCTGTCTAATGAAGCGTATAAATGAGCAGACAAAGCCTTACAACTGTTTTCACGTGTTAGGGCCTCACCTTAGTCCCTTACCTGTGCATAGATTAAAGGAATCAACCTGTTGCATCAGTAGGAAAAGAAGGAATTCCTAATTCCTCATCTACAGACACTTTAGTATTCTGGCTGGCTGGGTGCCTCAGTTGAGAAGGTTACACAAAGAATATGTCAGATCTATGCTCTCAGTACCCCTTGATTGAAAAGTTAGATGTCGCCAGGTGTGGTGGCGCACACCTTTAATCCCAGCACTTGGGAGGCAGAGGCAGGCGGATTTCTGAGTTCAAGGCCAGCCTGGTCTATAAAGCGAGTTCCAGGACAGCCAGGGCTTTACAAAGAAACCCTGTCTCAAAAAACAAAAAAAAAAAGAAAAGAAAAGTTAGATGTCCAATGAGTGGGTGCCCACATGGCTGAGAGCTTGTGTCAATAAAGAAAGAACAAATAAAAGAAGGAAGGTACAAAGGAAAAGGAGTATTTAAAAGAAGACAAAGAGAAAGAAACAAAACGGGTAGATGGGCCTTGTGTCCGCCTAAAGCTTCAGGTTCAGAAGGCGAAGGCAGGGAGAAGGAGTTCAAGGTCAGTTTATGCTACTAAGGAAGTTGCTGCAGGTGAGCCAAGGATACTTGCAACAATGTCTATAATAATAATAATAATAATAATAATAATAATAATAATAATAATAATAATAATAGACAAATAAAAAGAAGAAGGAGGAGGCAGGGGCTGGAGAGATGGCTCAGTGGTTAAGAGCGCTGACTACTCTTCCAGAGGTCCTGAGTTCAATTCCCAGCAACCACACGGTAGCTCACAACCATCTGTAATGGGATCTGAAGCACTCTTCTGGTGTGTGTCTGAAGACAGCTACAGTGTACTCATATAAACAGAAGAAGAGGAAGAGGAAGAGAAGGACTGCTGGATGTAACAGCAGCGACTATCAGATGAAGTGGGGAGGTACAAAACTGTTGGTCATTCTTGGCTCCAAAGTAGGTTGCAGGATAGATAGCCTGGGATTCACGAGGGTCTTTCTCAACAAACTCAAGCCAAGAAAACCCAAGAACAAGAGGAATGAGGGTTTTCCCTACCCTCGGACTGAATAAAGGGGTTCCCTGTTCAAAGTGGTCACCCATGCTGTACCCCGCTTCCCTTTGTATTCATGTGAATCTGGTAGCAACACCTTCCACCACACCTGCTAGAATAGCAGCTGAGTGTTTCTGTAGAGCAGGGGAGGGTTCCGGGGACACAGTCATTCAAGGTGGTAACAGTACTGAGATGAAATGTAATGAAAGATGGCTAGCCTAGGTGGCCAGGCTCAGAGTGGGCAAGTCCAGGGTGACCTTCATCATAGCAGTCCCCACTGCTCTGCCGCTCCTGCCTTTCCTCAGACCTTGGCTTCCTGCTATTCCCTGATCTCCTCCACTACTTTCTGTTTCTCTTCGTGCCTTTTGGTGATGATATTGCCAGAGCCTCCTTCCCCTATTAGATTAGCTACAATTTTAGAGATGATTTTTATGTACAAAATAAAGGGTTAAAACATCTTATGTTTCATGTTTATGATTTTAGGTCATGCGAACATATTTAGTAAACATGTCAAATATTAAATTATCTGGGCACAGTGGCTCATGCCTTTAATTGCAGCACTAAATTAGGCAAAGCAGAGGCAGACAGAAAGGTACAGGGACGCTATGTGGTGAGTTCTGGGATGGTCATGACTATGGGAAGAGACCCTGTCTCAGAAAATAAATTTTAACTATGGATAACTATTTTTGATTGTCAACTTGACTACATTTGCTATAACTGACATCACAAACGAGGGCACAGGGCTGGTAAGATGGCTCAGTGGTTAAGAGTGCCGACTGCTCTTCCAAAGGTCCTGAGTTCAAATCCCAGAAACCACATGATGGCTCACAACCATCCATAACAAAATCTGATGCCCTCTTCTGGAGTGTCTGAAGACAGCTACAGTGTACTTACATATAATAAATAAATAAAATATTTTTAAAAATGAGGGCACAACTTACTTGATTTTTTCCCCCTAATTTTAAATCGGTAGACCCACCTCTAATCCCGAGGCTAGAAGACACAGATTTTTCATCTGAATCTGTAGGCAAGGAGGGAACACACCTTTAATCTGAGCCACGCCTTCTGCTAGAATCCTATATCAGGACATGGAAAAAGGAGGCATTTGCTATTTGGCTACAAATTGTCGCTTGGTTATTAAGTCCATTCCTTCATCTGCAATAGAGCCTGCTTCTTCAGGAATCTAGTGTTTCCTGAGGACAAGAAGAGAAGTCAACTAAGACACACCTGGAGTTTGGGACCTTGCTGTCACAGCCAGATCAGGACCACAGCCTGTAAGTCATTCTAATACATTCCTTTAAAAAATATATTTATACTTAAATATACATAAATATATATACATACATATATATGTATATACACACACATATATATACATATATATGGAGAGATTTGTACAATTTCTACTGCTCTACAGAAAAGTGACTAATACTAAATAATTGAGCTTCTTTGTACATAGTTTGATGTTTGAACTTGAGCCTAGAACTTGTTATGTAGCCTAAGATTCTCTGAGATCGGAGCCATCCTCTTAGCTCAGTCTCCTGAGATGGGATTAAAGGCTCCTAGTTAACCTTTGCTGGTCTACCCTACACATCCAGGTAGGCTGGGGCTTACTCAGTCACATCCCAGAGCTTTATAAACAACTGGATCTCCACCTGGCTGTCAGACTTCCAGAAGTCCAGGGAAGTGAACACAGCTCTACCTCCACACTCCAGACTCTCTTTCACTCACCAGGACACAGCAAACCCCAGTTCCAAGACTCTGTGGAGCACACCCAACCTCTGGAAGGAAAATGCAGGTGATTTGGAAGGCTGTGGGGGTTGGGGGGATTCCACTTTTGTGTCTTGTGAAGGATAACTGGAATATTTGCCTTCAATTGCTCTCCTAAATTTTATAGCTAAATGCATGCCTTTGGCATGTATCTCCTCTCCTTATGAATATGAAATCATTTGGTACTCAAAGCAAGCCTCGCAGAAGGCATTGTGGACTGTGTTCACAACCAAGACAACTTGGCAAAACATGGTAAACTACCTTGAATTTGAAGCCATGTCTGCAATTTGCAGACATACAGAAGTTGGTCCTCTCCTTGGACTTGGCAGCATCTCAGCGATCCAAGACCAGACCACACCCAACTGTACAGCCAGAACGACCTTGAACTTCTGAACCCACCTCCACCTCTTAGAAAAAAGAGATGGGATTATAGAAACATGCCATGCACCCTTGCTACATTTTTCTTGACCTAGAATTATTTGTTCATCTACTTCATCTGTCTATGAGGATGCTGATACGGGTTTCTAGCACGAGGATAACAAAAAGGAGTTTGGGGAGAGAGTGAAATGCAGGGAGTGGCCGAGGTCTTTAAAGGAGAGGGGCTTTGGGAGCTCCTCCAGTATCCGTGGATGCCCCCCCCCCCCGTTACACTTCACCACCGTGGTTTTCCCTTAGGTGAGACTGAGCCAGCGTCTGTAGATGAGGAAGGAAGAGTCTGTTGCTTTCGTAAGGCTGCAAGAGGCTGATTCCAGAATCTGCTCACAGCTAAGACAAAGAGAGATTCTCATTGCATGAAAGTGGTTTAAATATTTTCTTTTTTCATTTCTGAACAGAAAGAAGGAAACCAAGGTGAAAGTTTGGAAAGCACAGAAGAATTGAATGTGGGAAGGAGTGAGGAGGGAGCAGAACAAAAGCCCTCAGGTATTCAGAGGCAACTCTGAGAAAAAACAAAATCTATCACGGTTGTCTTTCCTGAGATGTACAGACTTATACAAGACTCCAGATGTGGACATCTGTGTCAGTAGTACACTTGAACTCAGTGGTCCCAGGTTTCTGTCCTTCTTGCACAGTCCCTAAGTCTTGGAGGCTGTTAGTCCCTCCCTGGGAGGGAGTAGCCTTGAGTCTTGGTAGGGGCAATGTCCCTAGGTAGCACATGTCCTGTGACAGCCCTCTCTATTCTGTAATATATTTTCTACAACTGAAGACTCCTACGCTTACTTGTATTTTGGGGGGTTTGTTGGTTGGTTGGTTGGTTGGTTGGTTGGTTGGTTGGTTGGTTGGTTGGTTTTTCGAGACAGTGTTTCTCTGTATAGCCCTGGCTGTCCTGGAACTCACTCTGTAGACCAGGCTGGCCTCGAACTCAGAAATCCGCCTGTCTCTGCCTCCCAAGTGCTGGGATTAAAGGCGTGCGCCACCAGTGCCTGGCTTTCTAGGCTTACTTGTGAGTATGCTCCACACTGTTAAGAGCAGGACAGACAGTAAGTAATCCTGAGTTTGCAAGCAACTGCTCCTAATCCCTTGGTAACTGAACAAGGCCACTTCTGGCTTGTCAGTGTGCAGAAAGGGTCCTTAAGACAAGTTCAGATGTATATTTGTTTGTTTGTTTGTTTGTTGTTTGTTTGTTGTTTGTTTGTTGTTTGTTTGTTTTGGGGGGTGAGACAAGCTTTCTCTTTATAGCCCTGGCTGTCCTGGAACTCACTTTGTAGACTAGGCTGGCCTAGAACTCAGAAATCTGCCTGCCTCTGCCTCCCGAGTGCTGGGATTAAAGGCGTGCGCCAACATACCTGGCTTTAGATGTACATATGCTCAGTGTCAAAGGCACTCATCACAGCCCTTCATCCCTTGCAGGTCATTCCCGTAGCTCATGGACTGACTCTGAAATCAGGATCTTCCTGCAGGAGTGGGAAGTAGTTGAACAGGAAGTGGGCCACACAGGCAAGAAGATGCACAAGAAGACCAAGGTTCTTTGTCAGCGCCTCTATCATCGGGGCCTGAAGAAGAGCTGGAAAAGCTGTTTCCACCTACTGCGGAACCTGCAGGATCTGCACAGGACTCTCTGTAATGAGAGACCAGGGATTGAACCCTTGTTTTCTCCTTATGCAGAGGCCCTGTACAAGATCCTGGGCTCCATTCCCCAGGAAAGCAGATTCCCAGGTCAGTCTATTCTGTGTTCCGTGTTCAGGTTCTCTAGAGAGCAGCATCAGCTGAGCTGTCCTTCATGAGCACAGAGCAGAACACACAGTGTGGGAATCCCCATTCCCACGGGCCTCCATCGCACATAGCAAAATAAATGTGTGTCCTCTCTGTTTGTCTATGTTCCTCTGTCGCCCCAAGTGAATGGAATTTGGACATGCTCAGGGTAGACCATGCCACACAGGACAGACCATTGATAGACTTGATTCAGAGAAAGTGAGGGTGACATTCTTTTTTTCCCTTGTTCCGATCAACCCTGCTCGCTCTGCTCCACCCCACTAGCTCCCACCGGCTCCGCTGGCTCCGGCCAGCCCCACTCGCTCCCTGCCGCCCCTGTAAGGCCCCTGCTTGTTCCAGCCGGCCCCGCTCACTCCAGTTGGCCCTGGCCCCGCTCTCTCCGATTGGCTCTGCTTGCTCTGGTTGGCCCAGCTCGTTCCGGCAGTCCCCGTTCAGCCCCACTCGCTTCTGCCCCGCCAGCTCCGGCCGTCCCGCTTGCTCCGGCTGTCCCGCTTGCTCCGGCTGTCCCGCTTGCTCTGGCCGTCCCTGTTCGGCTCCACTTGCTCCAGACAGCCTTTCATTGCTCCGGTTGGTCTCTCCGGTCGGTCTCTCCGGTCCAAGGATTCATTTCTTATTATTCTTCATAAGTACGCTGTAGCTGACTTAGACGCACCAGAGGAGGGCGTCAGATCTTGTTACAGGTGGTTATAAGCCACCATGTGGTTGCTGGGATTTGAACTCATCACCTTCGGAAGAGCAGTCTGGTGCTCTAACCCGCTGAGCCATCTCACCAGCCCGAGGGTGACATTCTTATGAACTCTGTTTCTTTTCCCTCTCAGGTTCTCTCTACGATGGGGCTGGTGACCTCATGACCCCCGTGTACCCTCAGCCTCCCAGTTACCAGCCTTCGGATTATGGCATCACCGGTCCTTCTGAGCAGCTTCAAGGGAATCCACTGCCAATGATGTCACAGGAGGATTCCCCGTTTCCCACGTGGGATCCCTGGAATCCCAGTTATCCATTGTCAGTTCCACACCTACTTCCTGGCTTTGTCGCAGGCGACTCCAACCTCCAGCAGCCATGGTCAACCCGTGATTTACAACAAGATCCCTAATGAAGAGAAGTGGAAATTCCCTGTGTATTCCCCGTAAACCTCAGGATCATGCAGTATTGTGGACTTAGGCATCTTTCTCTACCTCATAATAGAAGAAAATGTGGAATCAAATGAAGGTCCACAAAGAACTCCCTCATGCCTCATTCTTGTTGCTTCAGTGGGGTCCATAAGGAAAGAGGGGCAGTGGATTGTTATTTGAGGTCCATTCCCTGGTCCACTGCGATTTACCCTCTCCTGTCTATCTCTGTCTGACTCCCAGCACGGAATCTCCTCTCCCACAAGAGGAACCTGTGCTTCCATAGACACCTGCTCATGCCTTCTTTGTTCTCTAACCCCCTTGTTACAGAATCCTTGTCCAGTGTTTCACAGTCTCGAAGTCTCCACCATGCAAGCAGAATGCCTAGAGCTACAGATGTAGCTGAGCAGCCAAGCAATCGCTCAGCAAGTACACAGACTTTGGTCCATCTACAGCAATGAAAAAAAAAAAATTGAGGATCTAATCTTACATCGGACATATTTGTAAGATAATGAAGAAACAAAAACAGAGCGGTGGCTTGAGATTGTGCTGCATATTGTCGCAGACTTCGCCATTTGGTTCACGTCTGGTGGCAGTATTTGTTGAAATCAGGGTGCTTTAGGCTTCTTGCAAGAATTATGATACTAGTGCTAGTTACTAGTACTTAGAGGGTTCGAAGGTCCTCACTGATCCTCTTGGTTGGTTTGTTTGTTTGTTTGTTTGTTTGTTTGTTTGTTTGAACATGGCACTCATTGCCTTAGCTCTCCACCTGTTGGTTCACTCACCCTTCCATGGCCACCATTTGCTTCTTGTTCCCTCTGTTTTATGTTCTGCTGGCCTAGACCATTTCATTCCAGAGAGGGAAGTGTGCCTGCGTCAGCTTCCTTATTTTCTTCTGCAATGAAATCAGGAAGCCAGGGAGATTAGAGTGTCCACAGGGTGTAAGTAATGAGCAAAGGATGTCTGCATGTCTTAACCCATCAGCGTAGTTCCTATGGTATCTTAAGATATAAAGGCAAATTAAAGCACTTTTTATGGCTGAAATAATCCTACCACATAAGCAAAATCTGAAATAATATTTAAGGGTTTTCTAATTAACTGTAATATAGGAGTCAAAATAGCCATATATACCTGTTTAGCTAAAAAATGAAGTATTAAAAGATTAGTTAATATTCAGGCCTGAAATCCATCCTATACCATTAGATGACCCATCAATACATTACATAGATACCTTTGAAATGGGATTATGTTGGACAATTTATTAATCATAAATTGAGCTCATATAAGAAAAATTCCATAGCTTACCCACTGAAATATAATTTCTTATTCTACAAAAACCTACAAATGAGATGTAAGAATACATTGAGTTTGGTAATGCTCTTAAAAACTGATTGCTAGCTAATGGTGATGTAACTGTTGACATTGGGTCCCCCCCTTATTTACTAATTGAGCAAGAGTAAGGTAAGCAGCTAATCTTTTATGGACCTTATGGTCTAAATAAATCCATTCCAAAGGTTTATCTTTTTGAGCTAAAATAGCTGTAGAAGCCACTTTAGAAGGGAAAATCAGTAAGTTTAAAGGAAATGTCCACTGGATACACAAATGCCTCTTTTAGTCTGGATTGAAATGCCTATAGTTATTTTCTTGCCTCTTAAGATAATATGTAAAGACTTTCCAGCACATTAGGTATTCCTAAAGCGTACCTTAGGCATTCCTAAGGTAGGTGTAGCCAATTAATCCTGCCTAATGATGACTGAAAGTGTCAAGTGTTTTTAAATTGCCTTGTGTAATGGACATCTCATTGTGGTTTCATAGTTGTTGTAGTGACTAGTTGCCCCAGATAATGCAGAGTCTGATCTTGGTGCATTTTCATGAGCTGTAATAAGCTCATTTTTACATAGCCTATCTGGAGTCCTCTTCCTCATTTGAAGGTGGCTAAAAGGATAACAGCCATAAAATAAATAGCATAAGGCTGAGGCAAGGCCTGTCTCAGAGTCTCGAAAACCTTCCCTTCCTGGCATTAACACAGAGCGGGGAGTCTGACCCGCCTTGGGGTGCTACAGTTCTTTCATATCAGAGCTGAGGTACTTTAGGATTGAGAAAGGAAATAGAAAATGCTGGCGCCCCTCATCATCAGGGTGAATATGTATAGTATGAAAACAGTCTGTTAAATTCAAAACTATTAAAGGCCAATTTTTAAGAATAGCTGTGGGTGTAGTGAACCAGGCTGTAAAGTCCCCATGGACCACATGGTGGCATTAATATTTTCCAAACCAATCAACAATCTCCATTTACCAAGATTTCTTTTTAATTACATAACAAGGAGAACTCCAGAGAGGTAAAGAAGGTTCTATATGCCAGCCATTCCTAGATTGACAGCTGAAGAGCCTGTAACCTTTTCTTTTAAAGGGGGCTATTAGGATGTTCAGTAGCTCCTGGATTTTCATGCAGTTTTTATATGTGGTATTTTTCAGTGGCCTCTGAATAACCCAATCCATGTTGATGATTTTGTCCTTGTGGCAATAATGGTTCGATAATCCCTAGTGAGTCTTTTCCAATTTCTTTCTTTTTTGATATCCCATACTTTGTATTTGCCATTTCCCTTGTGAAGAATGGGTCCAATGATACATACGAATATAGATCTCTTAATTAGTTTGTTGTAGAATGTCTATTCCCCAAAGATTAATCAGAACATGAGAAATCTAAGGTTGTCATTAGGCCTTCTGGACCTATACATTGTAATTTTGTAGCACTTTGTTTAATCTCCCAATCCTACCAGCATTGAATTTACCTCCATAACAGGACATGTGGGCAGCCATTCTTCTATAGTTATTTTAGATGCATCAGCCATAGAATTAATCAGTGTTGTAAAAATTTTCCTCTTATTTTTAGAAAATAATTAAATTATACTTCCGGATCGAAGTTTCACTTCAAACCTCTATGCCCAGGCTCCTCCATTTCCCTACCCGCATCCACTCCTCCTCTGTTCCTATTCAGAAATGGGAGAGGCTTCCCATGGATATCAAGTTGCATTAAGGCTAGGCACCTCCATTCTCCTATTAAGGCTAGAAGAGGAAAGCCATAGGAGGAAAAGGGCCTCAAGGCAGACACAGAATTAGAAATAGCTCCTGTTCCTGCTGCTAGGAGTTCCACATGATGACCAAGCTATAAACTATAAAATATACGCAGAGGGCCTAGGTCAGTCCCATGTAGGCTTCCTGGTTGGCAGTTCAGTCTCTGAGTCCCTATGAGCCCAGGTTAGTTGATTCTGTGGATTTTCTTGTAGTGTTCTTGACCCCTCTGGCTCCTGCAGTCCTTCATCCCCTGCTTCCAAAGGGTTCCCCAAGCTCTGCCTGATGTTCAGCTGTGACTCTCTGTGTCTGTTTCTATCAGTTGCTCTCTGATGACAGTTGGGCTAGGCACTAGTCAATGAGTATAGCAGAATAACGTTAAGAATAATTCTGTTGACTTTTTTTTTTTGCCAGGCGTGTTTGGTTCTCCTATCCAGGCTCTGGATCCTTGGCCCTGCAGGCAGTTCAGGGGTAGGCTGCCTCTCATGACATGGATCTCAAGCTGGACCAATGATTGGTTGTCACTCCCCACAATTTCTGCACCACCTTTACCCCAAAATATCTTGTAAGCTTTTGTAGCTGGATTGGTGTCCTACTCCCTCTGATGGAAATCTTGTCTGGTTACAGGAGATGGCTGGTTTAGGCTTCATAACCTTCCTAAGAGTCTTAGCTAGGGTCACCCTCATAGATTCCTGAGAGTTTCCATTGCATTAGGTTGCTAGCCCATCCTAGAGATGTTCCCAGATTCTAGTTGTCTCTCCCAGTACTGCTCCCTCCAACCTTCCCCAACCTGATCTTTCCTGTCCCAACCCCATCCCCACCACCCATCCAGTTCCCTCCCTCCATCTAACCCTTCTCAGTGAGATTCATGCACTCCCCCACACACACCCGCCTTGAGCCCTTCTTGTTCCTTAGCTTCTTTGGGTTCGTGGATTGTAGCATGCTTATCTTTTACTTTATCCTAATATCTACTTATAAGTGAGTATATACCACGTTTGTCTTTCTGGGTCTGGGTTATATTACTCAGGATGATTTTTCCTACTTCCATCCATTTGTGTGCAATTTTCATGATGTTGTTTTTTTTTTAACAGCTTAATAATACTCCATTGTGTAAACATACATTTTGTTTATCCATTCTTTGGTTGGGTGACATCTAGGTTGTTTCTAGTGTCTGGCTATTACAAATAAAGCTACTATAAATTTTATTGAGCAAGTGTTCTTGTGATGTGGTTGAAAGTTCTTTGGATATATACCAGGAATGATATAGCTGGGTCTTGAGGTAGATTGACGTCCAATTTTCTGAATAATAATAAAAAAATCACATTGCTTTCCAATATGGCTGTACAAGTTTGCACTCCCACCAGCAATGAAGGAGTGTTTGCCTTGCCCCATGTCCTTGCCAGCATGAGCAGTCACTTAACACTTTTAATCTTAGCTGTTCTGAGGAGTGTAAGATGGAATCTCAGAGTCATTTTTAATCACATTTCCCTGATGGTTAAAGATGTTGAGAATTTCTTTAAGTGCTTTTCAGCCATTTGAGATTCCTCTGTTGAGAGGAATCTGTTTAGATCTGTAACCCATTTTTAATTGTATTATTTGTCTTGCTGATATCTAGTTTCTTGACTTCTTTATATATGTTGGATATTAGTCTTCTATCAGATGTGAGGTTGGTGAGGATCTTTTCCCATTCTGTAGGCCATATTTTATCCTTTGGACAGTGTCCTTTGCCTTTGAAAAACAGAAGTTTTCAGTTTCATGAACTCTCAGTTTTTTTATTGTCCATCTTAGTACCCTTGTGATTGGTGTGCTTGTACAATGAGTCCATGGCTATTTCCGACTTTCTCTTCTATCAGGTTTAGTGTATCTGGTTTTTTTGTTGAGGTCTTTGATCTATTTGGACTTTAGCTAAGACCAGCACCATTTGCTGAAGATGTTTTCTTTTGTCTATTATATAATTTTGTCTTTGTCAAAAGTCAGATGACCATAGCTTTGTCAAGTTACTTCTTGGTCTTTCATGAGATTCCATTGACCAGCCTGTCTGTTTTTATGCTATAACATGTGGTTTTTATTACTGTTGTTCTACAGTGTCTTGAAATCAGGTATGGTCATACCTCTGGAAGTTCTTTTATTGTTCAGGATTCTTTTAGCTATCCTAGGTTTTTTGGGGTTTCCATATGAAGTATTTTTCTTTCAAAGTTTAAAAAAATGTTTTGGAATTTTGTTGGGACTTGCATTGAATCTGTAGATTGCTTTTGAAACGAGGGCCCTTTTTACTGTGGTTAATCCTACTAATCGATGAACATGAGAGATCTTTCGTCTTCTGATATATTCTTCAGTTTCCTTCTTTAAAGACTCAAAGTTTTTGTCATACAGGTCTCCACTTGCTTGGTTAGCGTTTCACCAAGATATTTCATAGTATTTGTAGCTGTTGTGAAAGGTGTTGTTTCTGTAATTTCTTCTGTTTTGTTTTGTTTTGTTTTTTAGTTAATTTTGTATCCAGTCACTTTACTGAAGGAGTTTATCAGCTATAAGAATTCCTTGGTAGACTTTGGGGGGTTACTTATGTATACTATCATATCATCTGCAAATAGCAATACTTTGACTTCTTACCCTTGATAACCTTTAGTTGTCTTATTGCTCTAGCTAGAACTTTAAGTGCTATGTTGAATAGATATGGAGAGAGAGTGGACAGCCTTTGCTTGCTCTTGCTTTTAGTGGAATTGCTTTGAGTTTCTCTCCAATAGCAAGCTATTGGCTGCTGTATATTGTCTTTATTATGTTTAAGTATGTCTCTTATATCCCTCGTATCTCTAAGACCTTTTTCATAAAAGGGTATTGGATTGAATCATAGGCTTTTTCAGCATCTAATGAGATGGTCATGAGGTTTTTCTATCTTAGTTTTTTTATATGGTGAGTTACATTGACAGATTTTCCTATGTTTAGCCATCCACATATCTCTAGAATGGTGATCATGATGAATTATATTTTTAATGCATTCTTGAATTATTTGTGAATATTTTACTGAGTATTTTTGCATCAGTGTTTATGAGGGTAAATGGTCTGAAATTCTCTTTCTTTTTTGAGTCTTTGTGTGGTTTGGATATCAGGGTTACTATAGCCTCATTAAAAAAATTGGCAGTGTTTCTTCTGTTTCTATTTTGTGAAATAGTTTAAGGAGTATTAGTATTAGTTCTTCTTTGAAAGTCTAGTGAATTCTGTGCTAAAACCATCTTTCCCTGGCCCCCCCCCCTTTTTTTTTTGGCTAGAAGACTTTTAATGACTGCTTCTACTTTCTTAGGGATTATAGATCTATTTAACTTGTTTATCTGATCTTGATTTAACTTTGGTAAGTGGAATCTATCAAGAAAAGTTTCCATTTCATTTAGATTTTCCAATTTTGTGGAATACATGTTTTTAAAGTATGACCTAATGATTCTTTGGATTTCCTGGATATCCTTTGTTATATCCCTCTTTTCATTTTTTATTTTGTTAAATTAGAAACTCTCTCTCTCTCTCTCTCTCTCTCTCTCTCTCTCTCTCTCTCTCTCCCTTTTAGTTAGATTGGATAAGGGTTTGTTTATCTTGTTGATTTTCTCAAAGAACCAATTCTTTGTTTCAGTGACTCTTTGGATCATAGGTTTGCCCTCCATTTCTGGTTGTAGTTCATTCCAGATGCAATAAAGCTGACAACTGGGAATAGCCATCACACTATAAGAGGAAAATCCAATTAATTCTTTTTATAAACTAGAGTAACTTGCTTTTTTGGGTATTTGTTGTTAATTTCTCCCAAAAATTTGCAAGCTCTTTGCCAGACTTCATTGATTACCCACAACGAGGTAATTTTCAGCATTAGTATAATACACTATACTCCCTACTGGGTGCATTTCTGTTAATTGACAGAGTCTTGTTCTTGCAATCAAATCAGAACCTTCTCCTATACAGGTTTTTAATGTTTTGCTCTGTTTATGTGCTAAAAATTATCCATTCCAAGATGCTGTTTCCTCTCTGTACAAGAATTCCTGTGGAAGAATGAGTAGAAGGTAAAATAAATAAAATGCAATCAAGCTTGAAATGCAAGCAATCCACATGTGCATCCTGTAATCTCTACAAGAACCAAGTCTCTTTCAGCTTCAGCTGATAAGTTTTGTTGGACTACTTAAGTCTGAATCACCTTGTAAGGTTTGAAATAAATAACTTAATTCTTGAGTAGTTAATCCAATTATAGGATGAAGCCAGATAATGTCTCCCAGAAATTTTTGAAAATCATGAGGCGTTTGTAACTGATCTCTCTTCTGATCTGTACTTTCAGTGGCTGAATTTTCTTTTCTTTTCTTTTCTTTTCTTTTCTTTTCTTTTCTTTTCTTTTCTTCTTTATTTTTTTTTTTGTCCCAGCACTCAGGAGGCAGAGGCAGGCGGATTTCTGAGACTAGCCTGGTCTACAAAGTGAGTTCCAGGACAGCCAGGGCTACACAGAGAAACCTTGTCTATAAACCTATTTTATATCCTAGAGAATTGATAGAATCTTCCCCCTATTTTTTTTCCAGGAGCAGTTTGTATTCCACAACATGGCAAAATTCTTTTTATTTTAACAAACTTATTTTCTAAAGTATATGTATCATAATCAAGCAACAAGTTATTATCCATATAATGATAAATTGTTGATTGAGAGAACTGTTTACAAATTATTTCTAATGGCTGTTGTACAAAATATTAACACAAGGTGGGCTGTTTAAATTTCTTTTGGTAAAACCTTCCACTGATACCTTTTAATGGGCTGCTGTGGTTAAATGTGGGCACAGTGAAAGCAAACTTTTCTCTATCTTGTTCTTCCATGGGTACTGATAAAAAGCAATCTTTTAAATAAGTCATTGTAATAGGCGATGTCTTCGGTAACAAAGAAGTTAAAGAGAATCCAGGTTGTAAGGAACCCACAGCTTGTGCTACCTTATTAATAGCTCTTAGATCATTTTGCAACTCCTTTTTCCAGATTTCTTTTTAATGATAAATGTAGGAGAATTTCAAGGGCTGGTGTACTCTCCTGTATGTTGAACCTCAAACTGCTCTTGGACCAGCTGTTCTAGGGCCTATAGACTTTTCTTATTTAAGGAACATTGCTCTACCCAAACAGGCTTTTGTTGTTGTTGTTTTGTTTTGTTTTGTTTTTTGAGACAGGGTTTCTCTGTATAGCCCTGGCTGTCCTGGAACTCACTTTGTAGACCAGGCTGGCCTCGAACTCAGAAACCCGCCTGCCTCTGCCTCCCGAGTGCTGGGATTAAAGGCGTGCGCCACCATACCCAGCTAAACAGGCTTATTAATTAGCCATTTTAATGGTAGGGCAATTAGTATTCTATCAGCAGTGGCTCTCCTTATAAATTTGGACAGCCAACTTCTGCTGTGTCTTGCCTATGAACTGCCTGCCTGGACAGTCTATAATTTTATGTATGTATGTGTGTGTGTGTATATGTGTGTGTGTGTGTGTGTGTGTGTGTATCACATTTCTCAATACCTTTATTAGGAATATTTCCTGTTTTACAGCTTGTACTTAAAGTTGAATGGATGCTAATCTGTGTTTCCCACTGTTGCAATAATTCCATAAAGTCCCATAAATCCATGGCTATATCTGCCACATATGTCTTCCTATCTGACCTTCTGGTAGTATACATTTAATCCATTTAAACTTTATTTTACCTGAGACAATGTTCCAATTCCTAGGAGCTTTTGAAGTGGCCAAGTTTATGCCAAGAATCTTGTAAAATTATTGGTATATCTGCCCTGAAATCCACTAGGTCTTCAATCTCAATTCCATCTAATTGTAGTTTCACCTTTGGTCTCTGATCATTTATAGCAGTTTGTCAAAATATTTGTTTCCTGGTATCCTTAAGATCTCTTGTTTTATCTGTCAGAGTAGTTAAGCTTAGAGCAGCACTGTCTGTCTTATCAGGCATTAATGTTTGCACTTGCTCTGTAGAACAGTCTCTCCTTGGCTGACAAGGAGTAAATGGCTCATGGTATTTTGAGGGTTTGGGGGGGCAAGCAAAGCCCCCTAGGCAGTTTCTCAATTGTAGGGAATTGACTGGTATATCTCAATGATCTATATTCATAAGCCGTTTATCCATTCTTTCCATATTTTTCAAATATCCCAGGAAGTTTTCTCCCTGGATTATCATCAAGACAAAATATTATTCTCTTTTTTTTTAAAGATTTATTTTATTTATTATATGTAAGTACACTGTAGCTGTCTTCAGACACTCCAGAAGAGGGCGCCAGATCTTGTTACGGATGGTTGTGAGCCACCATGTGGATGCTGGGATTTGAACTTATCACCTTCGGAAGAGCAGTCGGGTACTCTTACCCGCTGAGCCATCTCACCAGCCCCCAAAATATTATTCTTAGATACTGTTTGTCTACAGTCCTTTAGAAATGACCTAATCTTCCACAGTCAAAGCATCGGACATTCTGAGCTCTTATACTTTTAGCAATTGCCTGTCCAATCACAATGAATTGTAGGCATTAGATCCAATTTTTACAGTAGTTTTAATCCATTCATAGTATAGGTGTAGATCTGGTCTTTTTCCAGATTTAAATAGCCAAAAGTCTAACAGCCTTTTTGTGTTTGGCATTAGCATTTCAAAAGATAACAACTCTTGTAATACTTCTTTTGCATCTGGATATGATATTGCTCTATTTACAACTGAAGTTAAACTTTGTAAAAAATCGGTAAAAGATTCATTTGAGCCCTGGATTATCTTGGTAAATGGTTCAGATCATCTTCCTTGTTGCTCAATTTTGTCCCAAGCATTTACATATACTGTACAACATTGTTCTAAGGGGATATCATCAAACAGAATCTGCATTCGTACTCAGCATATTTACCTTCACCTAGCAATTGTTCGTTGACAATATCAATACCTCTCGTTCTATGTTGCTTCATAGCTGAAGCCTCCTCATAAGATACACAATTGTATAATGAGAGCCAACTTCCAATATCACTGTCATTAAACCTTTCCAATATTTGGAATTATATGATTTTGAGTGGTGTGATGATTTGTATATGCTTGTCCCAGGGAGTGGCACTATTAGGTGTAACCCTGTTGGAGTAGGTGTGTCACTGTGGGCTTTAAGATTCTCATCCTGTTCCCAAACGTGCCTGCTTTTGGCAGGGAGTAAATTATTACTGAGAATCATATGTACATCATGGAAAGTCAAACTATAAAACTGAGTAATCTACTGAGATTCTTTAATAAACATAGAGGAGTTAGAGCTATATGATCCCAGTCTGCTTCCTATTTGAGAAAATTCACTTAGTGAGAAAGGGACCATCTACTCCAGCAACTTCTCCTTTAGCTGCTGGGTTAGGTTGGGTGCGGGGAGAACTTATAGGGTGTTGAGCTGTAGACTTAGAACAAGTGGTGGGAGGGCTGAAAGTAGGTGCCAATGCAGGACGATTGGAGCTGCCTTCAGCTGGCACAGGAGGAGGGGAGGAGTCTGGAGAGGTCGAGCAAGGAGGCTCTGGGGAAGTCTGGTGAGAAGAGGAGCAGAGGGGGCTGGAGTTTTAGAAGAGGTTGTAAGTCTGTGGTGGAAAGGGGGTGGTTCGTTTAGCTGGATCGTGGATTGTAGTGTCATCTGGTAGAGGTTTCCTAGCTAGAAGAAATTGAGTTGGGCTGGTGAGATGGCTCAGCAGGTTAAGAGCACCCGACTGCTCTTCTGAAGGTGATGAGTTCAAATCCCAGCAACCACATGGTGGCTTACAACCGCCCGCAACAAGATCTGACGCCCTCCTCTGGTGCGTCTGAAGTCAGCTACACCGTACTTTTGAAGACTAATAAGAAATGAATCCTTGGACCGGAGAGACCAACTGGAGCAAGCAAGGCTGTCCGGAGCAAGTGGAGCCGAACGGGGACGGCCGGAGCAAGCTGGGACAGCAGGAGTGAGCTGGGCCGAACGGGGATGGCCGGAATGAGCGGGGCCAATTGGAACAAGTGGGAGCCGTACGGGGGCAGGAGGGAGGGAGTGGGGCTGGCCGGAGCAAGCGGAGCCGGCGGGAGCAAGTGGGGTCGAGCAGAGTGAGCGGGGTTGATGGGAACAAAGGGAAAAAAAGAGAAATTGAGTTGGGGAACAAGAGCAGAGAGAGGGTTTGGAACAAAGATAGGTCAAAGCGTGGACATAAGGGACCTCTTTCCATTTACTGAACTGCTGGCAGTCTGTATGAAGCTCCCTTAAAATGGTTCAATCTAATGTGCCATCAAGTGGCCATTTGGAGCCATTGTCTAACATGGTACTGAATCCAGACCTTATTGCAGAAGTGTACAAGCTTTGATGTCCTCATGTCAGGTGTTAGCTTTAGAGATTTGAGATTTTCCAGGAGACATCTCAGAGCGGAACCTAGAGGCACAGTTGAACACAACGAGGCGCCCACTGGGTGGTAGGGATATGTTATGTTGAACAATTTGTACCAGCATCCCAAGAAATAATTCAATAACTAATACAAATAAGCAGCCAGTCTAGAGGTACCGAGTTGTCACACAGACTATTGAGGCTAGTGAGTCACGGACTCACACACACACACACAAAAAGTGGTCTACTTAAGCTTAGGACTTTTTTCTATGACTACAAAAGACTGGGAAGGGGGGGTCACAAAAACCGCTTTGGAGAGAGAGAAGTCACTCAAGGGTCAAAGTCCTAAACTGGGGTGTCAACTGGGAGGCTGGTCATAGGGACTGTGGAAAAACCATCCCCTAAGCCTGTAGAGGGTAGCCAAACCTCTCTGGGAGAAGGAGCCCTGCCTGATAACTGGAATGAAAACCTTACCAATCCATTTGGTCATAGTGTCTGTTCACAGCAGTAAAACTGTAACTAAGACACAAGTTGGTACCAGGGACTGGGATATTGCTGTGATAGGCCTGACCAAGGCAACTCTAATAAGGACAACATCTAATTGGAGCTAGTTTACAGGTTCAGAGGTTCATTGCATTATCATCAAAGTGGGAAGCTGGCAGCATCCAGGCAGGCATGGTGCAGGGGGATCTGGATCTGAGAGTTCTACATCTTTATCTGAAGGCTGCTAGCAGAATACTGGCTTCCAGGCAGCTAGGATGAAGGTTTGAGAGCCCACACCCACAGTGACACACCTACTCCAACAGGGCCACACTTTCTAATGCTGCCACTTCCTAAACCATGCGTATACAAACCATCACACTCTGCCAATCAGCCCGAGTCCAAAGAAGCATCAAGGGGTCACCAGAATATCAGCAGCAGTTTTTTGGGTGAGTTTCTATGGTGTCACCTCAAGCAGAGCTCAACTATGCAAGGTAAGGTGGATCAATACATTCATGTCGTTAGTGAAGAATAGCGAGCTGGAGTAAAGCAAGCCATTGCATGAGCTCCCACTGTCTGTGGGGGCAGATTTATATTCCTTCATCACATGTCCTTTCACATGTCTGCTTTAGCAAAATATCCTTTCACCTGTGTCTACTTCAGCAAAACATCATTGGACATGATTAACTTCCAAAGAAACCAAAGGTTTCCACTTTAACCTCGTTCACCACAGTTAAAACATTTGAGAGTTTGGATACTCTCACAATCTTTAGAAATTGCTTTTCCTCTCAAAAATCATATCATATGAATCATATATCAACATCAAGTGTTTTTCTGACTCACTCATCTACTGGTGCCGATTTTGCTTTTGAGGCCCTGATCACATTTCTGCATCCAGCATTAGCATTTTCAAAAGCTAAAGATTCAGCTAATACTTTTCTAGCTAGTGGATCTGATATATTTCTGTGTAGCTGAAGTCAATCTCTGTTTTTAAAAAAGTTAGAGAATGTTTCTTTAGGGCCTTGAGTAATCTGAGAAACCTCGTCTCAAGCATTTAAATCTGCCAGAGGACATAAAGCGAAGGTTGCTCCATGATATATACAACTTGCCTCTGTACCTCAGCGTATGGACCTTTGCCTAGTAGCTGATCTTGAGAAATTTCCTCTGTCTCTAGTTCTCTGATCTACCTCCCCAGCCTCTTCTCTCCACCATAAATACCGTTGTAACTGGGGTCCAGGTTCTAAAATCGTTCTTGTCATACCTCTCTAATGCTGGGAGATTATTTTGTCTTGACTTGCATAGGAAATTAATATCTGTTTTACAAAAGGTAAATGCATTCTGCATTTTGTTACACTTTATATTTTCTGAAATCCAGCAAGTCTTCAGGTTGCCACCATATTATTTATATCCTTGTTGATTTTTATTGTCTTCCGCTATTTGTTGTGTACTAACCAGATAAGCTAAGGTTTCTTTTCTAACAACCGTTTGTTGACTTTTCTGATTTTCATTATGTGGTGGTGTGTCAGGCTCTGACTTTATTCCTCTTGTGTGCATCTTAGTATCTTTCTCAATTTTGTTTATAATGTTTTTAAATTTCTCTTCTAAGACTATCTCCATTTCTCATATTTCTCTTCTTATATTTCTATTATCTTAATATTTTCCTTAATTTTTATAGTGTTTTTTTAACTTTCTTCTAATGCCTGTCTCCATTTTGTATATTTCCCTTTCTCTTGTTCTAATTTTTCTTCTAAGGCCTGTCTCCATTTTTTTTGTAACTTTATTTTTCTTCCTCATTTTTAATTATAAAATTTGCAATTTTATAAAAGCTCTTTTTTTTAGAAGAAATAAAAAGCCATTGTGATTACCAATATAAGGTATATGATAATAACCATACTTGGTAATGTGTTCATTTATCTTGGGTTGTCTCTTTTTCTTTTGTTCCTATCTTTGAACTATTTCAAAAAGGCATTAGATAAAGTCCAAAGGTCCTGTGTTACTGTGTCTTTTACCTTCACATGCCTTTTTTCTTTAAATTTATCAATTTATATCTATCTATGAATTTTCATATACATTCTCCTTCCTTTTTAAACATTAAAACATGATTTCTTTAAAACATTTTCTAAGCTGGGAGGTGGTGGCTCACGCCTTTAATCCCAGCACTTGGGAGGCAGAGGCAGGCGGATTTCTGAGTTCGAGGCCAGCCTGGTCTACAGAGTGAGTTCCAGGACAGCCAGAGCTATACAGAGAAACCCTGTCTTGAAAAAAATAAATAAATAAAACATTTTCTACCTGACTGGAAGTTCTGTTGCTTTTGGATTGCTCTCGGTCTATGTCTGCTAGATGCTATTCTGTCCTTGGTCATGCCCCTGTTTTCAGCTAGCATACAAGAGCTGTCTCTGCCTTCCATCTGAAGCTGCTTCACCAGATCCAGAACTCTCCTCATTTTAGGAAGTTGTTCTTAGACCTAAGTGTTATCTCTTCAGGCCAGCAAAAGGCCCTTCAGCTCCAGTCAGGTCAGCAAAACTCCCCTCAGTTCAGACCTTCCTTGTTAGCCTCTGCTGGCTGGGAAATTACTAACTTTGGGACGTGCTTGTGGGGCTATTTTTGTTGAAGCATTGGTTTTTCTATTGAGCAAAGCTTCTTTAAAAAAGAAAGAAAGAAAGAAAGAAAGAAAGAAAGAAAGAAAGAAAGAAAGAAAGAAAGAAAGAAAGAAAGAAAGAGAGAGAAAGAAAAGAGGGCTGGTGAGATGGCTCAGCGGGTAAGAGCACCCGACTGCTCTTCCGAAGGTGATGAGTTCAAATCCCAGCAACCACATGGTGGCTTACAACCACCCGTAATGAGATCTGACACCCTCCTCTGGTGCATCTGAAGTCAGCTACAGCATACTTATGGAGAATAATAATAAAAACGAATCCTTGGACTGGAAAGACCACCCAGAGCGAGCCGGAGCAAGCGGGGCTGGCCGGAGTGAGCGGAGCCAAACGGGGGCGGCCGGAGCAAGCGGGGCCAGCTGGAGCGAGCGGGGCTGTACAGGGCTGCCAGAGCGAGCGGGGCTGGCCCGCGCAAGCGGGATTGATCGGAGCAAGGGGAAAAAAAAAGAATTGCCTCTGCTATATATCTCTGAGGGTTGGTTGGTTGGTTGGTTTAGTTTAGCCCTAGGGGGTCCATTCAGGAAGTCTCTGACTTAAGTCCTTGACTTAAGTCACCAGTCCTGTTACAGGAAGGACCTTAGAGGGAGAAGAAACAGAGTTCATAAGAATGTCACCCACACTTTCTCTTAATCAAGTCTAGCAATGGTCTGTCCTGTATGGCATGGTCTACCCTGAGCATGTCCAAATTCCATTCGCTTGGGGCAACAGAGGAACATAGACAAACAGAGAGGACACACATTTATTTTGCTATGTGCGATGGAGGCCCGTGGGAATGGGGATTCCCACACTGTGTGTTCTGCTCTGTGCTCATGAAGGACAGCTCAGCTGATGCTGCTCTCTAGAGAACCTGAACATGGAACACAGAATAGACTGACCTGGGAATCTGCTTTCCTGGAGACTGGAGCCCAGGATCTTGTACAGGGCCTCTGCATAAGGAGAAAACAAGGGTTCAATCCCTGGTCTCTCATTACAGAGAGTCCTGTGCAGATCCTGCAGGTTCCGCAGTAGGTGGAAACAGCTTTTCCAGCTCTTCTTCAGGCCCCGATGATAGAGGCGCTGACAGAGAAACTTGGTCTTCTTGTGCATCTTCTTGCCTGTGTGGCCCACTTCCTGTTCAACTACTTCCCACTCCTGCAGGAAGATCCTGATTTCAGAGTCAGTCCATGAGCTACGGGAATGACCTGCAAGGGATGAAGGGCTGTGATGAGTGCCTTTGACACTGAGCATATGTACATCTGAACTTGTCTTAAGGACCCTTTCTGCACACTGACAAGCCAGAAGTGGCCTTGTTCAGTTACCAAGGGATTAGGAGCAGTTGCTTGCAAACTCAGGATTACTGTCTGTCCTGCTCTTAACAGTGTGGAGCACACTCACTTACAAGTAAGCGTAGGAGTCTTCAGTTGTAGAAAAATATATTACAGAATAGAGAGGGCTGTCACAGGACATGTGCTACCTAGGGACATTGCCCCTACCAAGACTCAAGGCTACTCCTCCCAGGGAGGGACTAACAGCCTCCAAGACTTAGGGACTGTGCAAGAAGGACAGAAACCTGGGAAAATAGAGTACAAATCTATCCTTGACACAACTGTCCACATCTGAGGTCTCTTATAAGCCTATATGTCTCAGAAGAAACAAATACTATAGAAGACTTGGTTTTAAACTCAGAGTTGCCTCTGAATACCTGAGGACCTCTGTCCTGCCCTTTTCCCACTCCATCCACACCGGATTCCTGGTGTTTCTCAGTTTTTCACCTTAATTGCTTCTCTCTGGTCAGAAATGAATAAAGAAAATATTAAAACCATTATCATACAACAAGAATCTCTGCCTCAGCTGTAAGCAGATTCCGGAACCAGCTTCTTGCAGCATTGCGAAGACAAGGGACTCTTCCTTCCTCATCTACAGATGCTGATTTATTCTCACCTAAGGGGAAACCTTGGTGGTGAAGTGTAACCAGCGGAAACATCTGTGAATATTGGAGGAGTCCCCTGTTGGAGTGAAAGGCAAATAACTTAAGCCCCTCTCCTTTGACAGGGCCCTAATCCCCTCTCTGTTGAGAGACCTCAGGCACTCCCTCCATTTCTCTTTCTTCCCAAATTTTTTCTATTATTCTAGTGCTATAAACGCATATCAATATCTCCTCATAAATCTCAGCTTTGTTTCAAGTGTATTTAGGCATCAGATGAAGTCTATGAACAAATAACAAAGAAAAAGATGAGACGCATGCTTGGCATGTTACTGCAATGCCAGCTTTTTTCTTAGAGCTGGAGGCAGGTTCAGCTTTCCATGAGGCTCACTCTGAGTGCCAAATGAGTTCCTATTCACATGGAGGATGCATGCCAGAGACACATTTAGCAATAAAATTTTGAGCAGAATTGAACACTAACACTCCCGGTATCCTCTACAAAACACAAGTGGGTACCCGCACACACCCTCGAAATCTTCTACATGTTCCCTCCTGAGTTGTGTGTGCGCGCCACAGAGTCTTGAAACTGGGGTTCACTGTGTCCTCATAGATGAAAGAGAGTCTGGAGTGTGGAGGAAGAGCTGTGCCCACTTCCCTGGACTTCTGCAAGTCTGACAGCCAGGTGCAGATTCAGTTGTTTATAAAGCCCTGGGTTGTGATGGAATCAGACCCAGCCTACCTGGATGTGTAGGGTGGATCAGCAAAGGTTAACCAGGGACCCTTTAATCCCATCTTAGCAGGCTGAGGCATGAAGGTGGCCCAGATTTCTGAATTGTTTAGGCTACATCGCAAAATACAGTCTCAATTGAATATATCACCTGGAGTGATAAAATTGAATATATTAACTACTTCAAATTTCTTTTGTGGAGGCATGGTCTCCATATAGCCCTGGTAACCCTGTAACTCACTAAGTACAGTCTTTGGACTCTGGCTCTCAATTCTGAGTCCTGAGATTAAAGATATGGGTGACCATGGCTGGCTAAATTAATAAATTAACATACTTGCTGAATATCCTTACTTGAGCTAAACATTGATAGAAAACTTGAGACATACAGACTGTTTTTAGTCTGTTATTTTTGTAACTAAGAATCATCTCTAAGACAGTAGCTACCACATAATATTTGGGTAATTGGTTTGTGGCAACAACTTCACCAAAAAGCACTATGAACAGAGAGTCACTATGAACAACAGGAAGCCATGGTGGCAGGGGTGGGGTGGGGTTGGGGGAGACCATGGGATGGCAAGAAAGCAGGGACTGTGGATAAGGCGACAGTGGTGGAGCACTGGGTCCTCCTGTAATGGGGGCTACACTGAACCTTCCAACTCTGAGTTTGGCCACTGAGCTCTGCTGTCTTTCATTTCTTCTCAGTCCTGGTTTGTTTAGTTTAGTTTAGTTTGGTTTGGTTTGGTTTGGTTTGGTTTGGTTTGGTTTGGTTTGGTTTGGTTTGGTTTTCTCATAGTATTTTAAAATATTACTTGGGAATTTCACAACATGAACCCAGATCATATTCATTTCCCAGTTCTCCAGGGTCTGACCCCAATCACCCTTGTGACCTCTTAACACACACACACACACAAAAGCAAATAAGACCACAAAACAAAACAAGCCCAGTTTGTGAACTCCATATAGTCACTGGAGTGTTGAGGTCTGCCCTGCTAGCATAGCTGCACCCATTTTGTTCCATGCCTGCCAGCGATTTCATATTGTTGCTGTAATATGCCTAACACTGAAAAATAACTTGACCCAGAGTAAGGTCATGCTGATCACACACCCTGTTATGTTCTGTATATTATGAAATTTGTTAATCTTAAGAAATTCCACAAAGCTTTATATAGAACCCATCAAATTAAAGGTCAGTATGAGCTGTTATGTATAAAATAGCTTGAGTCAGAGTCTACCACCAGGTAGCCCTTCCTGCACCTGCGTATGATCTCACTGTAATATTTTTGTTTTGTTTTGTTTTGTTTTGTTTTCGAAACAGGGTTTCTCTGTATAGCCCTGACTGTCCTGGAACTCACTTTGTAGACCAGGCTGGCCTTGAACTCAGAAATCTGCCTGCCTCTGCCTCCCAAGTGCTGGGTTTAAAGGCGTGTGCCACCATCACCCAGCCTCACTGTAGTTTTTATGGTTTTTTTTCCTTTATAAGTCAGAAATGTTTATGGCCATAGCCTCAGCCCCATAATTCTGACCTATGACCCTGATCAATCAGTTTTAGGGTGTGCATTCAATAAACCATCCCTGTCTGACTGAGATCGATGTTCATATGGCTTATGGGGCAACTCATGAACCCCAGCAGGAGCATGGTCAACCTCCCAGTGGAAAGTACCTTAAGAAAAACCGAGTCCTACCCACACCCCATCAGAAGCCATCAAGTATGGAGACCTGCATTTCAGTGTCCTTATCACACTACTTAAGAGTTCTCTTTGATGGCTTTCTTTCTAGGCTGTTACTTTGTGGTGGTGTGTAGGGGTTGCCACAGAATCTTTATATGTTCCTCTTTCTTAACTGTGACTCTGCAGTCAACTTTACAGCAGCAAAAGTAGTGTCCTTGTCCTTTACAATGTCGGCTGGGGTCTAGGAATCGCTGTGCAAACCACTCAGACCAGTCTCAGTCAAATAGGGATGGTTTATTGAATGCCATACCCAAGACTGATCTATTAGGGCCACAAGTCAGATGTGGGAGCTGACTACAATATTCTGTCAAGATCCTATAGAGCTTTTTAAGCCTGAGATCTACAAGCATCTGTGCCAATTATTCTACCAATCGAGATTTAGGGATAGGGTACTTCCTTAGGAACATGTCTTTGTTGAACACTTCTCCTGCTCCCATTTGTAGGGATATTCAACTGTGACAGAGGACTTGCCTAGTCTAACATTCATGTCTGAACTTGCCAAGATAAAGACAGACAGGAAAGGGCAAGTCCCAGGCCACCAGGGGAACATCTACCAATAACATTCTGCTGCCCCTCTTTCCTTATGGACCCCACTGAAGTCACAAAAATGAGGTAGGAAGAGAGTCACTATAAGGACCTTTATTTAACTCCGCATTTTTTCCTTATGGCGTAGAGAAAGATGTCCACACCTACAAGGTTTCACAGTCCCAGGGTTTTCAGAAAATAAACAAAGAAAGGCCACTTGTCTTCATTGAGTATCTGGGTGTTATTCTGCAGTGGGCCATGGCTGCTGGAAGCTAGGGTCTCCTGGGACAAAGTCAGGAAGTAAGTTTGGAGCTGACATTAAATGGTTGGAGTTCCAGTGCTCCCCTCTTGGAAACAGGGAATCTTCCTGTGACATCATTGGTAATGCATTCCCTTGAAGCTGTGCAGAAGGAACAGCAACACCATAATCCCAAGGCTGGTTCCTGGGAGTTTGAGGGTACATGGAAAGTGGAGGGTTACCAGCACCATCATCGAGAGGACCTGAGAGGAAGAAGAAAGATAATCTTCATAAGCAGGGCATCCTTATTCTCCCTGAATCATGCTAAGTGATGGTCTGTTCTGTGTGTCAGGCTTCACCCTAAACATGTCCAATTCCATCCCCTTGGGGTGACAGAAGAATGCAGACAAACACAGAGGACAGAAATTTACTTTTGAATGTGCAATGTAGGCCCGTGGGAATGGGGATTCCCACATTGTATGCTCTGCTCCACCCTCATGAAGGAGAGGTCAGCTGATACTGCTTTCTACAGCACTTGAAAAGGCAATGAATACAAAATAGACTAACCTGGGACATGGTTTCCCTGGGGACTGGAGCCCAGGATTCTGTACAGGGCCTCCGCATAAGGAGAAAACAAGGGTTCAATCCCTGGTCTTTCATTACAGAGAGTCCTGTGCAGATCTCGCAGGCTCAGCAGTAGGTCGAAACAGCTTTCCCAGCTCTTCTTCAGGCCCTGCTGATAAAGGCGCCTGCAAAGAGCCCTGGTCTTCTTGTGGATCTTCCTGCCCGGGTGGCCCATTTCCTGTTCGACTACTTCCCACTCCAGCAGGAAGACCCTGATCTCAGAGTCAGTCCATGAGCTTCCGGTAGAACCTGCAAAGGACGGAGGCTGTGCTGAGCGCCTTTGACGCCTTGTACATGCACATCTGAACTTTTCGTAGGGACCTGTCCCACACACTGATAAATCGAAAGTGGCCTCATTCGATGACCAGGGGATTAATCACGTGCTAGAAAGAGTAGAATTATCATCTACTTTGCTCTTAATAGCATGCAGTACCCTCACTTGCAAATAAGCTTAGGCATCTTCAGTTGTAGAAAATATATTACAGGATAAAAGGGGCTGTCACAGGACATGTGCTTCTTGGGGACGTTATCCCTGCCTAGACTCAAGCCTCCTCCCTCCAGGGGAGTGCTCACAGCTGCTGAGACTTTGGGTTTGTTGTAAAAAGTACAGAAACCTGAGACAACTGAGTTCAAGTCTATCCATACAGCTGTTTACATCTGGGGTCTCTTATAAGCCTGTATGTCTCAGAAAAAGCAAAAACAAAAAAAAAACAAATGATAGAAGATTTTGTTTTTTCTCAGAGTTGCCTCTGAACAGCTGAGGGCCTTTGTCCTGCCCGCTTCCCACTCCATCCCACATTGTGTTTCTCAAGTTTCATTGTGTTTCTTTCAGTGTTTCTCAAGCTTTCACCTTGTTTTGCTTCAGTATGTTCAGAATGAATAATGAAAATATTAAAACCATTTTCATTCGACAACAATCTGTCTCTCAGCTGTGAACAGATTCCGGAACCAGCTTCTTGCAGCATTGCAGACAATGGACTCTTCCTTCCTCATCTATAGAAGCTGGTTCCTTCTCACCGAAGGGGAGATCTTGGTGGTAAAGTATAACCAGGGAAACCATTTTTGGATATTGGAGTTGCACCCTGTTGGATTGCAAGTTAAAGACCAAAGCCCCTCTCCTTTGAGAAGACCTCAGCCACTGCCTCCATTTCACTCTCTTCCCAATTAATTCCTGTTTTCCTAGTGCTAGAAATCCATACTAGCATCCCCTAGAAAGTCCAGCTTTGCTACACATCAGATGAGCCATATGACAAATAAACAGAAAAACCATAACAAGGGCGCTTGGCATGTGGCTATGCCAGCTCTTTCCCAAGAGATGGAGACTGGTTAAGAGGTTCAGGGTCATTTTGGCTATAGAGTGGGATGTGGGCTAGCCTTGGATCTTTGAGATGCTGCCTTAACAAAGGGAAAACCATAGAGGCCAAAAACAAGGAGAAGGGCAACTTTAGTACCTTTTCAAATTGGGGACATGTGCTCATGTTCAAGGTAGTTAACCATGTTGTGTGAAGGTGGACAATGAACACAGTCTCAACACTTTCCATGAAGCTTACTATGAGCACCAAATGATGTCATGCCAGACATACACTTTTGGGCTATAAAGTTTCTGAGATGAATTGAAAGACAAATTTTCCAGCAATCCCCCAGAAAACACAAGCATTCAATCTCCCTTTCCAATTAACCTGCATTTTCTTCCCACAGCTTTCAGTGTGTTCCACAGAGTTTTGGAACTGGGGTTTGATGTGTCCTCGTGAGGGATACAGGGTCTGGAGTGTGTAGGTAGAGCTGTGTTCACTTCCCTGGACTTCTGCAAGTCTGACAGCCAGGTGCAGACCCAGTTGTTTATAAAGCTCTAGGATGTGACTGAATCAGACCCAGCCTACCTGAATGTGTAGGGTGGATCAGCAAAGGTTAACTAGGACCGGTTAATCACATCTCAGGAGGCTGGGCCAGGAGGATGACCCATATTTCTGGAACTCTTAGATACATAGCAAGGCCCAGTATCAATTGAAAATATAAAATGCATTAATTAAAACAAGGTCAAGTAGTTAAAATTTCTTTTTGTGTTAGGGTCTTGCTACATTGCCCTGGCCACCCTGAAACTCACTATTTAGACCAAGGTGTCCAGGACATCATACTAATTTACATGCCTCTGGTTTCCTGTCCCAAGATCTGGGCTTAAAGGTATTTGCCATCAACTTGATCAATTTGATAATTTGACACATTTGCTAAATATTTTAGTTTCATCTAAACTTTGATTGAAAACCTGAAACATACAAAATGTCTTTAGTCCATTATTTTGTAAGTAAGAATCATCTGTAAGATTGTAGCTAAGCCATAATAACTGGGGAGGTGGTGTCTGGCAACATCTTCACCAAGAAGCATAAAGATCAAAACGTGGAGCCGGGCGTGGTGGGGCACGCCTTTAATCCCAGCACTGGGGAGGCAGAGGCAGGCAGATTTCTGACTTCGAGGCCAGCCTGGTCTACAGAGTGAGTTCCAGGACAGCCAGGGCTACACAGAGAAACCCTGTCTCGAAAAACAAAACAGCAGCAACAACAACAAAAAGATCAAAACGTGGAGTCTGGGAATTGCAGGAAAGTACAGCCTGTGGGGAAGGCAGGTGTGGTGGAGCAGTGGGTCCTCCTGTGAGAGAGGCCACCCTGGATCTGCTAACTCTGGACCTGGCACTGAGCCCTGCTGTCTTTCATTTCATCTCAGTTCTATTGACGGCCTGAATGCTTGTGTCCTGAACCCTTCCCTGCTCTTTGTAAGCACCCAGTTGCTCCTTCTAGCAGGTATGATGGGAATGTCTTGTCACTGTGTTCACTTTAACACAAAGGAAACTGAGGGACAGCATGAGCTAAACAGAGATCCATGTCTTTAATTTTCAAGGGTAGAAAAAAAACAATCCCTCATTCTGTTCCTTGTTAGGTTTTCTTGGTTTGAGTTGGGAAATATCTTACATAACCCAGGCTATCCTGTAACCCACTCTGTAGACAGAGATGACCATCAACTTCTGCCCTTCCTGTCTTGATCTCCCAGTTGCTGGGATTACAGTCAGGAGTCACGCACTCATATCATGTGATACTGCGGAGGAAAGAAACCACTGGTCATATGGAGGAGCAAGGTTGGCACTCGCTAAGCAACTTTCATATGGATTTTAAGCCCTGAGACAGGAGAAAGTCAACTAGGAAGACCGAGTTGTTAACTCCTCAAAGGATAGAGGCATCTTTTCTTTTTTCTTTTCTCTTCTCTGTTCTTTGTATTCCTGTGGAGATCCACACTCTCATTTTGTGATACTAAACAATTGTGTGGCCTGTGTTGTAGTCCAACAGTGAACAAGTCGTACTGGTGAGGTCCCTGAGTCCTAAAGTTTCAAAATGATTCTCCTGGCCCAGCTATTTATCCATCTTTTTCTTCTTTGTGTCTTTTTATGTTCCTTTAAACTACCCTGTCTTTTCACTTTGAGAACAAGACCACTGAACCAACTAAACAGGGCACATATTAGCCATGTTTCTAAAGCAGAAAGTGTGAGCCTGCACGGTTCTGCATCAGGTCCTCTGTATATATTTGTGGTTCTTAGCTTGATGTTTTTGCAGGACTCCTAACTATGGGAGCCGATGTGTCTTTTACTCATTTGCCTGCTCTTGGGACTCTTTTCCTCCCCTTGGGTTGCCTCGTCCAACCTTGTCTTTAGTTTTGTTTGTCTGTCTGTTTTACATGGACAAGTAAAACAAGGCTCACTGAAGTCTGTTCTTTTCTGAAGTGAGAACCAGGGAGAGAGGGCATGAGGGAGTGGGAGGGAACTGAGTAGAGTGGAGGGAGGGAGTAAACTGTGCTCAGGATTTATTGTATGAGAGAAATCTATTTTTTAATTTTAAAAAAAAGTATGACTTTGTCCAGCAGCCCCCTGCCCACCCTTTTTTCCTTCTTTCTTTTATATTTATATTTTAGTTAATTTAATGTAGAAACATAGTGACTAGTAATGTGTGATGGCAGTTTTCCATTCTAGTGGGGGGATAATCTAAGGATCCATTATTAGAAGGAATTCTACCCTCTCTATAAACCTTTGGGCATGACCTAGTCAAAGTTTTGGTAAATGGTTTCTCTCTTGCCGTTTCCAGAACCAATATCCTGACGAATCCTGAAGGCTGACCAAGCGCCTGTGGCAAGTATTTCCACAGGGTGCATGCATATGTGATCTGGCCCTGGATCTGAGACCCGTTCATTGATGGGTCAGTCCTAATAGCTCACACCAGTGATGCCAGCAATTAGGAAGCTGTAACAGGAGGATTTCTAAGAGTTCCAGGCAAGCTTAGACTAAACAGTAAGTTCCAGATTATCCCTGTGTATACAAAGACTATCAAAAATGAGAGGGGAGTAAATGGAGAAAGAGTAGTAGAGAAGGAGAAAAGAGAGACACATATAATTAAAGGAGCAGTCCAGGGCACTTCCTACTGTATTCCCTGAATAGCAAGAATTCAGTTGCTTCCTGCCCACTCCATATGCCCTCCAGAGTGCTCTCGGAATTGGGATGCTTTCAACATTGTTTGACTGAATCTTTGTTACTCGTGTGCTGTTTGGCTTTCTCCTCAGGAAGTGTTAGAAACCCTTGGGGAAACTGGGATATTGTCTATCTTGGGCAGTGTGGGATGCCTGAGAGATCCATTGTGACTCATAGTGTGGCCTTTAATCAACTTTGCTAAATGTGAAGGGATTCATTGTTTCATAATGGGAGCTTCAGAGACAAATCATCTTGAAAAGTGCCTTTTCAAGACAGACCCTTTTGGTCTTGCCAAAAGATGGACTCAGAACATTTTTCTCTGACTAAGAAAAAAGTAAGTTGTTTTTCACTTTGTTGTGTGAATGGAGGCAGTTTAAGTATGACAATGAAACCGTAAGCTAGCGAGGTTTGAATGGTATTTTCAGGAGTTAAATCTGTCATTAAAGCAAGGAGCTAATAATCACCTCTTAGAGTTGTCTAGATTACTAAAGTGATTGGCATAGAGTATTTCATTAATCTGGTTATGACAGCTCATATTTATGCTCCCAGCTCTTGGAGGAAGGAGATAAGAGACAGAAGGACCAGAAGAAGTTCAACCCTACTGGGTTAAGCAGTAATTATGGTGTTGGATTCTCAGCAGTTTTGTTTTTTGAGTTTTGATCTCATGTAGCTCAGACGGGCCTTGAACTTGCGATATGGCCTAGGATGTCCTAGAATTCCTGATCCTCCTGTTTCTAAATCCTAAGTGCTGGGATTACAGGCCTGCACCACAAAAGCCCAGTTCTCTGAAATTTAATATATATATATATATATATATATATATATATATATATATATATATATATATATATATATATCAAGAATTTGTTATGTCGCCAGGCAGTGGTGGTGCACGCCTTTAATCCCAGCACTTGGGAGGCAGAGGCAGGTGGGTTTCTGAGTTCGAGGTCAGCCTGGTCTACAGAGTGAGTTCCAGGACAGCCAGGGCTACACAGAGAAACTCTGTCTCGGAAAAAAAAAAAAAAACCACCAACAAACAACAACAAAACAAAACAAAAAAAGTCTTCTGACCACAAATGTCCGTTTGTTGAGTAACTGTAATAGAAAATAATGAGGCTGCCATGGTTGTAACCGGAAGAATACTGTCAGAAGTCTTAGGACAAACCTCCCCATTCCTTTGATTTGCTGGCTGAGAAGGCGAGGAGAACGAGAAAGGGTAAGCACCTGCTAAGCTTGTTTTTAGAGGCATATTCAGGTAAACTTCTCCAAATCCAGTTTAGAGCGGAAGCGCCAGGTGACAGCCATATCCTGGTCACTGAGCTGCCCTAGCAGGGGGCATTGGGGACTCTGCGCTCTGGTGGCTCTACCTGGAACTGAGGTTGAGGGGCGACTGGCAGGTGGTGTGCGATGAGCGGACACTTTAAGCTGATTGGGAAAAGGTCAGAGGTTGGCCCTACCCAGCGTGGCCACGCCCAGCAAAACTCTTCTTCGAGAGCCCGACGCGCGCCGCAGACTAGGGGCGGTCTTCCAGGTTCACCTAAGAACAGAAAGAACCTCAGCCTGACAAGCGGACAGAACCTCGTCCTACCCGCGCCTCCAGCGCTGCGCAGCCGCAGTGTGGACGATCAAAGCCCCGCCGCCCCTGACGTCACAGACCCCCTCACCCCCTCGCACGATCTGTGGGCGGGCACGAGGCTCCGTGACGCATGCGCGCTGACTCGGCGTAGGTGGCGCTGGAGCCACCTGAGGAGGTTGTAGGGTGACGGCGCGGACGCCATTTTGTCGGTGTCTCTCGCAGCGGCTGGAGAGGAACGACGGCGGTTTGGCGACATTTCTCGGCCAAAAGGCCGCTTGCTTTTGCGGAGGTGAGGCGGGCAGTGTCGCGCAGAGCTAGGTGTCTGAGGAGACAGTGGGCTTTGGGGCGTCAGCACCCGGAGGATGCGTCCGAGGGGCTGGCGGGGTGCCTCTCGGCCGGCGGCGACAACACCCGAGCTGCCGCGTTTTCGCCGCTCGGATCAAGGCCGGCAGGCCCCGGGTTCGCCCGACGGAGCGGTCCGGCAGCTCGGGCCTCGCTCACCTCTTGTCAAGTCCTCGGCCGCCCATCGCAGGAACCAGCGGGGAGACCCTTGGCGGGACGCATCCCAGGTGCTAGTGTCATCCGGAGTCGAAGTCATCCAGACCCCCTTACTCACCCCTGTCGGCGACCTCGGCCGTTTGCATAACCGGAGCCTTTTCCAAAGTCCGACATTCGCCCTGTTGTTCAGCTCTAAGGGCCCTGGCTATCTGCCCGGGGGAGGTAGGGCAGGCGCTGCGGCGAGCCAGGTGGCTGGAGTTCACCTCCAGCTTCGAGGATCACACTTGCGAAGGAAGGTCCCTCCTCCGTGCCAGGCGGTCACCCCACCACCCCCAAGCCCCCCTAGACCTGGGTCGCCCCGATTGCCCTGGAACTATGTAGACCAGGGTGGACTCGAACTCCAGAGATTCTCCTGCCTCTGCCTCCTGAGTGATGGGATTAGAGAGCGAACATTGCATTTATATTTTGACAGCTCAGTAGCCAACCCTCCAAACCAGTGGACCGATTGTCACCTGGTCTAATGTTAAAGCTGCAGATTATTTGGCCTAACTTTGAACATGCACCCGAGGGCCTCTTGTTTTCCCCACTTAAATGGGAGAGCGAAACTTCTAAAACGAGGTGGAGAATAATATTTCTAGTCTGAGCATATACATATGGGTCCCATTGTATCTTTCTTTTATTGAAAGAATACAGAGGACTGTAGGGTTTTTTAAGTATTAGAGATAGTGTAATATTTTGAGATAGCTTTTCTTTCCTGTGTATGAGAAGGAACTTTAATCTCATGAGCTCATAAATCTTTTACTTTGCCTTGTAAATAAATATTTCTTTGTTGGTTGTTTGAAACAAGGTCTCGCTGTGCAGACCAGGCTGTCCTTGAAGTCTCTCAGAACTACCTGCCTCTGCCTCTAGAGTGGCATGTTCCACCACACCTAAGAAAATTATTTCTGAAATTGGCCAGAGATAGAGGAGGGATGGGGAATCTTCATCGGGGCCTGTTGGGACTGGGACCCACTGATAGGTGGGTTTGCATTATTAGTCACTTGAGAAGTTGTGATTTGTCCTGTGAGAGGTAAACTGGCTGTAGCAGTGTGAAGTGGAGGGGGATGGGGGTAACTTGAAGCAAGCACCCAAGACTTGTGAAACCCTAATGGGCAGTCACAATGATGAGTCACCAGAAGCTGTACATTGGACTGCTGTTTTTTTGAGAGTGCTTACTCTGTAGCCTGGTGACTTGGGATTCAGAATTCAAACCCCCCCCCCCCAAAAAACCCCAAAAACAACAACAAAAAAAAGGAAAAAAGCCTTAATCAAACTAAAACCTTAAATACAATTTTGATAATAGAAGGAATGTGTCAGCAGAACTCCAGTGGCAATAGGAAGATGAATGTTTCTCTAAAGAAAGCTTAAGTTTGGGCTTTTGTCTCAAGCAAATTTGCAGTGTTGTCTATTTTACTTTGTCATATTAAAATGACTATATCAAGCCGGGCGTGATGGTGCATGCCTTTAATCCCAGCACTCGGGAGGCAGAGGCAGGTGGATTTCTGAGTTCGAGGCCAGCCTGGTCTACAAAGTGAGTTCCAGGACAGCCAGGGCTACACAGAGAAACCCTGTCTTGAAAAACCAAAAAAGAAAAAAAAAAAAGAGTATATCAAAAGGAATGCTTGGCTTAACTTTTTTTTTTTTTACCAGGGTACCTATCAAGAATTTAGAAATTTTTTGTGTGTGGTTTAATCCATGCTTTCTCATTTTTGACTGAGCAGGCACAGAATTAGAAGAATGAATATGGTTTGCTGACTATTTAGATGGGGGTATGTAGGTCAGTGGTAGAGTCTCGCCTAGCAATTAGAAACCTCCTCTCTCCTCATTACATCCTCAGTAATCAGGAAATAATAATAGTATCACACCCTGATGTTGTGATGCATACCCTTTCTGAGGAACACTTTGGAAGAGAACTAAAACTGCTTTCTTTGCAAGCCTGGGGTTTAATAGATTTGTTAGCTTATTTTTCAGCCATTTAGGCAAGCTGAAGGTAGTCAAATAAATTGGTTTTTGTTCCATTTGGGCTTTATTCAGGTTTTTTTTCTTTTTTTCCCTCCCAAACCATTAAACTCTGCTTAGCAGAGTTCAAAATTGAAGATTTACCTATAGAACTGGAGAGACTGCTCTTGTAAAGGACCTTTAGGCTTTAGGACATCCTGCGCCCTCTTGTGGTATCCAGGGGCAACTGCACCTCATGTGTAGATCTTCCCTACCCTGCCCCACCCTACCCCATCCCCATTAAAAGTAAAATTAATCTTTTAGAAAAAATTGACTTAGGGGAACAAAGTGGCTAAATGAGTAATGCTGCACACCTTTGATCTCTGAGAGCCACATGATGAAAGGAGAGAATTAACATTCGCGTGCAACAGTCATAGACATGTAAAGGATAAATGTTAGATACTGAGCCTGGGAGAAATCCATAGGAGGTTGGAGATGAAGTCTGGAAATTGTTACCATTATCTGATGTCACTGGCCATGTCTCAGTTTAAGTATTGGACTAATTCTGACATTTAGAGAAAGGAACTCTACAGAGTTTGGGGGGGGGGGTCTCATTAATGAAAGGCTCTTTCCCTTTAAATCAGTTACTTGCTTGCTTCTCTCACTTATAATTACTTGTATTAAACTTTGCCAGACTGAAGGATGTTTATGATACTATTAGGATAGACTATGGCTAACTATAGTTGTAGGTGTTATTCTTATATTCAGAACTGGCCAGGAGGTGGTGGTGCACGCTTTTGATTCCATCACTCTAGAGGCAGAGGAAGGTGGATCTTTGAGTTTGAGGCTAGCCTAGTTTACAGAGCTAGTGCCAGACCTATACCAAGAAACTTCCTGTCTCAAAGGAAAAAAAAAATCTGTGTGCATTCATTTCAGTCTTGATTTTTAAAATCCAAATTGAGAGACCAGGAATGTAGCTTAGTTGGTAGAATTATTAACATTATAAGTGACCTAATTTTAAAAATCAGCATAAATAGAAGGAAACAAAAAATATTTTGTGTTAGGAGTGTATTTATACATTCTGTCCCATGTGCAGGCCAGAGGTCAAAATGGGATATCTCCATGGGTCTCCACATTTTTCAGGCAAGGACTTTCATTGAACCTGAAGCTTGCTAATTAAGCTAGACTGGGCTGGCCAGTGAGTTTCAGGGATCCATATGTCCCGCCCCAGCCCCAGGTCTGTGCTATGATGCCTGGCTTTTTATGTGGGTGTGAGTGATCTGAACTCAGGTCCTCATGCTTGCACAGCAAGCACATTACTGAGTAATCTGTCCAGGCCTTGAGCAATTTTAATTGGCTCTTTAAAAAAATGTAAAGAATAGCCAGGTACATTGACAAATGCCATTAATACCAGCACTTGGGTGGTAGAGGCAGGCAGATTTCTGAGTTTGAGGCCAGCCTTGTTTACAGAGTTGGTTCCAAAGACCATCAGGTCTAACTGAAAAACCTTGTCTCAAAAAAACAAAAACTTAATGATTGTTTCTGAAGGCAGGCACTAAGTTGAGAATTTGTCCTTGTACTATGTAGTGAAAGAAAACCTATTAAAGTCTCCATGCTGTCGGCCATTTAGTACTCGGGTCAGTTCCATTCAGCATCGTCTCACATAGGAGTGGCATTGTGTTCTAAGCTTTGGGAAATGTACCTAAGAGTCTCTGTGACCCTGTGTATGAGGTATTCCTATTTAAGCAATGGTAATCTATAGTTATACGACCATCTTTAGCTTCCCACTCACCCTCATCTCTCTCCTTCTCGTTAACAGATGCGGCATTCCAAGCGAGCTCACTGTCCTGATTGGGATAGCAGAGATAGCTGGGGCCATGAAAGCTACAGTGGGAGTCACAAACGCAAGAGGAGGTCTCACAGCAGTACTCAAGAGAACAGGCACTGTAAACCACATCATCAATTTAAAGACTCGGATTGGTAAATGACTTGTATTTTTAGCAATCTGTCATTTGCTTATATAGCTTTTATCAAATTTGGAATTCAGACATATTTACTCCTTCAAAAAATAAAAAAGTTAACAGAATATCATAGGCTAGTTTCTATACTGCCTAGACTAAAGCTATGAATTTAATAGTCTGTTCTATGTCTGTCTGGGATTGATGGATGACAGTAGCTCAGCAAGTGACTAAAACTAAGGGCTCTGAGGATGTAGTTCAGTGCTAGAACACTTGCTACCCAATATATGTGAGGTCCCAAAATCCTTAGAAACCCTTCCATCAAAAAGGGGGAAGGAAGTCAAAAGATTATATTCAAGAACATATACAAAGTTGAATAATAATGATACCCAGTAAGTAGTTTTAACTGTCCATAGGAAGATGGCATATATATTTGGTTGTGCAAGAAGTGTTTCCCAATTGAGATACCATAGAAAGTGGTTAATCCAGATGAGAAAAGCAGCAATTGCTACCTGAGACCATTAAAGTGCTTTGAGGCTTAGCCATTCATGTTACATCTACAGATTATATTAATAGAACACCAGTGGATATGTCTGTCTAAGATTTTTAGAAACTTGCTTTATATTTTGAGAATTTATTCTCTGGTAATTTAGGATAGAACCTCAGTAAAAATTTGTGATAGTATGTCTTATAATTATGATATAAAATTTGGAGGTAATATGTTTATATAGAATTAAAAGAATCTTAAAGTTCTAAATATGAAGAAAAGGCTAGGTGAGTAGCTTCTTTCACTCTGCCTTCAATTAATTTCCCTTTCTCATTTGTTCTGTTGGTTCTATGTTTTCTCCTTGTTTGTACAGATGTTCCATTGGGGCTGTTTACCAGATTGCTTTCTAAATTAGCCAGCTGGGGTTACTTTAAAAAACAGTATGTAATTTTTTTTCCTTCTCCATGCTAAACAGAGTTGTCTACCAAAGAGCTTGTTTGTAGTTCTTGTAAACTATGTTTTATCAAACAGTTATGTAAGGGGTACTTGGTAACGTTATGGCAAGATTCAGTGACCAGACTTTATTAATGAACACTGTACAAATTGTACCCCATTATTAGAGTACAAGATACTCTTTAAGGCTTACCACTTTACAACTACTTATACATAGTGCTAGAGTATATATTATATATGTGAAAAGGTTGACTTGAGTGATTTTGCGTTCATAATAATTATAAAAACCAGTCAGTCCAATTAATCACTAAGCCAGTGCTACCATCTTTGACATTGACATCAAACAAATTTGGTGATTATTATTCATCATAATCCAGACTATTCATTAATTATAAATATCTTTTTGAAAGCTAAAAATTTTATGAATATTTTAATAAATTACTGGGAAGTTGAAGAAGCAGCAAGTGTAAAGGAGCAGCAGTATGGAAATCGTTGCCCATTGCTTGACTGAATTATTTCTGTCTGTTCCTAAGGGATCTTTGTGTACAAATCTTTGCCTGTGGTTATTTCCTGAGAGTAGATTCTAAGAAGAGGCATTTTCAAGTTAAAGGGTATGAAGTTTTACAAGGTTCTTGCTGCATATTCTCATTTCTTGTTCTAGAAAGCTTATAACATGCTCCTTGGTGCTGTCTCTAATTTTGTCTGTTTTAAATGGTTTTTTTAACCTGAATTTCTAAATTTCTAGTGAATTTGTTCAGATTTTTGAAGAATTTTTATGTCTTTTGTTTTCTACTAAAGTATATTTATTTCTGATTTACAAGATGTTTTTATTATGTATTATTTTAACCCTTTGTCATATGTATTATAAAACATTTTCTCCTGATTTGTCTTTTGGCAGTAGCCTTTGATTTGGTCTCCCTTTCAGCAGGTTTAATCTATTCTGCCTCAAATACCAGGAAGACCACTGTAGATGTAAATATATATATATATAATCTCTATGTGTATATATTGTGGCCAAATCCTTAAGTATCTCCCTGTAACACAGAGTACCAAGTTTTAAACCTTTGATAAACTTCATATGATTAGAAACCACGTAGGAGGTATGGTATGCAGACTTAGATTTAGAACTCAGTATGACCTGGGTCTTCATTTGTAAACTCTGTATTCAGTATTAGTACTAATAGTCTGTCCTTTAAAAACACCTTTAGTGTAGTGTGCACAGGGCTTCTAGTGACATATACTCCAAGGTGACAATTGGTTCTTGATGCAATCATCTACTTGCTGTCTGCCGAGTAGATACATGGCATTTGAAGCCTCTGGCTGGCGGTGCTGTCTGTATAAGTGTAAGATGGCACTGTGCTGCTCTGGAATTTCATCTGCTTTCTACTTTGTCCAAATCCTGGCTTTCCTTTAAGATGCTTATCTGCTTCCATCTTTGTCATGAATTCTTCCTTAATAATTTTAAGCAAATTGAATTCTTTGCCTTCCCCGACTCTAAGTGTTCATTTGCACCTTTTCAACATTTTTTTGCATTTGTCTATTTTGATTTTCTTTTTTTTTTCTTTTTCTGTGTGTGTGTGTGTGTGTGTGTGTGTGTGATCTTAAATTGTTTATTTGTTGTCAGAGACTTTGTCTTACATGATTTTATTTTGTCTTCCACAGGATGGAAATTTAAAAAGCCAATTCACTTAACAGTTACTGGGCATTTAGTGGATATTTTAAAAAAGTCAAATCTGTTATTCTGTCTACCATGTCTACAGCTTATATAATTCTGTAGTCTTTAATCTCTAAACTTTAGTCTTTGATTGTCATAAATTGGAAAGGTCCTTCTCATGCTAGCTCTGCTCACGATAGTATCACCACACCATTTTTTTTATTGTTGGTAGATTGTTTTGGATTGTCATCAAGGCCAGTTTCATGTTGTATTCCAGTTAAAGATTATTATTAGTCTAGTTTTTTTTTTTTTATGATAGACTTTGGATTTGGTGGGTGTGTGATACCTTATAAAATTAAATAGGATGCCTGTAGAATTATGACTAGCTTGTTTTTCATCTAGATCTCTGCTTCAGACCAACTGTCTCAGGCCTAGAGTTTAATCCTAATAGCCTCACGTGTTTCTCCAGAAGTTAAGGAGAACTTGAGACTGATGCTAGGCAGTCAGAAGGCCCAGCCTAAGATAGATGCCAGTCTTGTTGGGTTGTAGTCCTAGGGATGTGTCTATTTCTGCTTAAATGAGAACCTGGGAAAGAAAATGACAGCATATTCTGGGGAGTGTAAAGGGGTTGGCGGGGGCAGCTGCAGCAACATCTGTCACTCCATTGCTTGTCAGGATTATTTAGCTGATTTGTCTGACTGGGCAGGTGTCCCCTCTCTCCCCCAGTGCTCCATGTGCATCCCTCTTGAAGCTTCGCACTCTGTTGAAGAGGACACTCATCCCAGGTAGAGGGGGGATGGGAAACTGGGCCGATTGAATCCGTCCTTTTCTTTCCATCAGATCAGGACACTCACCTGGGATCCATTGACTTCCTGAGGTCCATGACCGTCATGAAGTTCTTGCCAAGTTTTGTTTATGCATTTGTATGTTTCTTGGGGGGGAAAGGGGGTCTACAACTTCCATCAGGTTCTCAAAGGAATCTGTAGATGCACTGGGGCACTAGAAAATGCTGTTTGCTGTTTCTTGGGTATTTTTTAAGCTAGAGTCACAGGAAATTAGAAAGGCAGGTAGAATGGGAGGGATGTCCACAGTCTTGGACCCTTTCTTGTGTGGAAGGTCTGTTTACATGTGTTTGGCACACTAGGCAAGCCTCAGAAGTTCTGGTCTCTGTTTCTTAAACAGGAATAACAAAAAGCTTAGACATAGAAAAGAGGAGGTAGAATAGGTGACATAGGGCAGTAGTAGCAGTTTGAAAATATCTTAGTTTTTGCCACTAGTATGCTCTGCAACAATGCTGTATAATTTAGGGATCTTAATTGAGTGTTAGTAAATGAAAGGGCTAAAGGCCATTTAAAGCTTCTCATATCTGTGATACACATTCTGGAAGAAGTCTTGGTCAAGGATATTTAAAATGCTCTTAATTTAAGGGGAAGGAATCTTCTTTTGCCCTTCTCTAAATGTGTGGCTCTGAGAGAGGAAAAGGAAGCTAGTTTCAGATGCCTATGTTGTATGATTGATCAGTGCATTTCAGAATAGGTTTGCAAGTTTGGTCTTGACTTTTTAGATGGTAAAGGAACATTCGATCATAAGCATATTGTAATTGAAGCTTTGTTCCTTGGTATGAAATGGTTGACAGCAATTTTCTAATGTGTGGGTGGTTTTTTTGTTTTGTTTTGTTTTGTTTTTGAGATGGTTTCATGTGACCCAGGCTGGCTCCAAACTTGTAGTCTACTTCAGGATGGCCTTGAATTTTTGATCCTCCTGCCCTTACCTTTCAAGTGCTGGGATTAAAGGCATGCCTGGCTGTAGCAATTTAATATGGACCTATTTGGTTAAAAATTATTTCTTAAGCTTTCCTAGATACATGTAAATTTCATCTCATTGATTTGAATTTTTCCTTTTATTGAGATAGCTGTTTAAACCAAGAATTCTTGAAAGTTTTGTTTAAACCACATTATTCCAGAACGAAGACAATAATTTGAAATCCTTTAATGTGTTCACAGTCACTATTTAGAAGCAAGATGCTTGAATGAGAGAGATTATCGGGACCGGAGATACATTGATGAATACAGAAATGACTACTGCGAAGGATATGTTCCAAGACATTACCATAGAGACGTTGAAAGCACTTACCGGATCCATTGCAGTAAATCCTCAGTCAGAAGCAGGAGAAGCAGCCCTAAAAGAAAACATAATAGACACTGTGCAAGTCATCAGTCACATTCGGTATGAGTGATTTGTTTTTATTTTGAATGGATTGATTGTAAAGCTCTAAAAGAGTGATAAGTTTCTAAAAGTTTCTTAATGCAATTTGGATATGCTGTAATTAAATTCATGTTACTGGAATCCTTAAAGGAAGTGTACACATTCTCATAATTGACCACCTGTGTGTTAGTTAGTCTTCATTTTGCCCACACACGCATTCTGCAAAACAGATCATGCATGAGTTTGTTGGTTTTAATAGGAAGAACATCTTATTTTGTGGTTGTATAATATATTAAAAAAAATGAGGCACCCAATTTTTTTCTTCTTTGAATGTAAAGATTTTTTTATTTTGAAAGAAACTGCTTTACTGGTAGTCAGAAACAACTCAGGCAAGTCGCCTTGCTGGGGTGTTCAGCCGTTGCTGACTCCTGTGTGGTCTAGCTCCTAGGACAGCACATCATTGTCTGCATTAATTTGCTGAAGTTGTGAACCTGGGTGCTGAGTGGAAAATGTACTGAGAAAGCTAGACATCTTTTATTTGTAAATTTTGAGTTACCATTTCCCTCCCCCAAGTTTTTTTCTATAGAACTGGCAGTTACTAGATGGAAGATTAAAATTAGTCTTTACTTCCCCCTCTTACTATGATGATGTCCACTTTTAAATGTTGCTAAAAGAACAATTTCAACTAATCTTGACATTTTCCTGACTAACTAGACAGCTCAACTCACAGCATATGGTTATAGCAGAAATTAGTAAATCATGACAATGCATTCTTTAAACTTCAGACTTCAATTAAATCAGTATTTTAAAGAGACAATTGTGTTGTTTTTTTCTATTGCCACTTTAAGTATCTTATCTGAAAATCTGTTCCTTGCCATGTTTTTCTTCTGTAACATAAACTGTGCCCTGTGAATTTCTGGGGACTGAATTTGAAATTGCTCCTGCCAACTGTTCGTGGCCTGGTGCTTATCTGAATGCCTGAATATCTCCCCGCTGAATGAATTGCGTATTCTGCCCTGAATTCACTCTGATATATTGATTGGCTGGACGATCTTGGTGCTGCCCACTTGCCGTTCCAGAAGAGCCACCGAAGGAAAAGACCCAGGAGTATAGAGGATGATGAGGAGGGTCACCTGATCTGTCAAAGTGGAGACGTTCTAAGAGCAAGATGTATAGAATATTTTTCAACACTTTTTAAACTTTGCAGACAGAATAATCTTTTAAAGAATAGTTTGTCAGCGGGGGGCTAAAGACTCTTCATTGCTTTTTTGTTTTGTTTTTTGTGGGTTTGTTTGTTCTTTTGTATTTCTTCTTTTCTGTAGAATTTAAATATTTCTATTCTTAAAATTCCAAAATAATCAGTGGAGTTTGAGATTAGAGCAAGACAGATAGCTCTATCTAATTGCTTTGTAGCAGCTGAAAATACAATAACTTGAGCGATGAAACCTTAGTTATGCTTTGCTAAAGATCATTTGGAAATATGCCACACTTAAGCATTCATTGTTTGAACAGCTGGGTAATTGTGCTTAGGTACTTAGACCTCTCTTTCTCTCCCTTACTTTAGATGAAATCGTGGACACTTTAGGTGAAGGAGCCTTTGGCAAAGTTGTCGAGTGCATTGATCATGGCATGTGAGTTTGCTTTTTCCGTTTTGAACATTCTGCTCTATTTTACAATGTATTTTAAGTGCTTGCTACAAGTTTTCTTGAGAGGTATTCAACAGAATTTCTGAAACTCAGTTTGATGTATGTGCCATGAGTATTAATTTTGTTGTAAATGGTGGCATTTTCTCTCAGGTGGAGTCTATTCTCTAATTAAAGGAATGCTCAAGCAGGTTCTGTAGCATTCAGCTGCTTTTGGTTGCAGCATCAATAAAATACATCTAAATTTACATGCTAGTGCATTTCTGGAACTACAGATTCTATTAAGACCTACAGAATAAAGTCTGTATTCTCTGGTAAGATATACTAACCTTCCTCATTGCACCATGTCTCATCAGAACCTCTGCTCTGTGGTTTTACATTTTTTGTAAGTGAACTTAAAAACTGAATTGAAACTACACATTTCTGAAATGACAACTAATTGTTTTCATCAGAAATAGTTGGAAAGGATATCATTGGTTAGCTTACTGTATATCAGTAGCTTTGGACATAAAGTTTGTCTTTAAACATATTTGGTGACTATTAATATCATAGCTCCTTGATCTGTTAGCCACAAACTGTTTGAATTCACACTTGGAAATGTGGTTTTACCCCCATATTTGGAAATGTTTTATTGTTGAGCTTAGTGGTACAGCACCTGCCTAGCATGTGCAAGGTGCTGTTTCAATCCTTAGCTACAAAAACATTTTAGCCCTAAATTTACTTTTATACCATTTTCCATGATTTTTCTCAAAATACTGAGTTTATACTTTTTAGGAGTATCCCTGGAAATGCCCCAACCCAAACCCTGCTGTCCTCAATGTAGCTATTTCTCCATACTTGGATAAAGCAAGCCTGTAAAGTGCTGGGTAGGGAGAGCTTCATAACTTATAGGTGGCATCTTTACCCAGCTGTTTGATTTCTTTCACAGCTTGACAGGCTCACAGCTATCTTTCAGGACCAATTCTGTATTGTTGTGTAAATTACTCTATTGAGTGAATATTTGGAGCTTCATCTCTTTTGTGAGACTGTCTTTTTTTTTTTTTTTTTCCGAGACAGGGTTTCTCTGTGGAGCCCTGGCTGTCCTGGAACGCACTCTGTAAACCAGGCTAGCCTTGAACTCAGAAATCCACCTGCCTCTGCCTCCCAAGTGCTGGGATTAAAGGTGTGTGCCACCACGCCCAGTTTGTGAGACTGTCTTAATGTCCTCATCTGTCTTTGTCATTGAACTGAGGCATAGAGGAGTAGGTTCACTTGTTTAGTACTAACTCCTGTCCTTGTCTCTAGCACAGAATAGGTCCAGCCTAGTAAATGAACAAATACTTTGAGCAGCAGCATACTCTGATTCTTAGCATGCACGCACTCACTCAAACTCGAGTGTATGTGTTCTACTTTTAAATGTTTTGTATAAAATCTAGATAAAATTTTAGAAATGTTAAAATTTCTAAATATTTCATGGATGGTTGCTTTGTTTTGGAAAGATGATCTGGAACCTAATATTATGGGCTCTGAAAGACTTAGAACAATTATATGGGAAACTTGCAATTACAATTGTATTTTAAGAGGCTGAGGTAGGAGTTTCACAAGTTCAGTGTCAGTCTGGGCTTCATATGAGTTTAAGCACAGCCTGAGCCACATATAGTGAAATCTTGTCTCAAAACCAAAAGAATGCTTTTCACAGGGTACACAGTTTCATCCCACCACTTGTATTTTTAGTATCATCGGCATCTTTTGTTTTCAAGGGATGGCTTACATGTAGCAGTGAAAATTGTAAAAAACGTAGGCCGTTACCGGGAGGCAGCTCGTTCTGAAATCCAAGTATTGGAGCACTTGAACAGCACTGACCCCAACAGTGTCTTGTAAGTACACATTGAACTACATGCTATCATACTGTGTGAGCTGCTCACTTCTGTGCACTCATTATTATTTTGATCTCTTTTAGCCGGTGCGTCCAGATGCTAGAATGGTTTGATCATCATGGTCATGTTTGTATTGTGTTTGAGCTGCTGGGACTTAGTACCTATGATTTCATTAAAGAAAATAGTTTTCTGCCATTTCAAATTGATCACATCAGGCAAATGGCTTATCAGATCTGCCAATCTATAAATTGTAAGTATTCATGAACACACGGTATATTTTCTTGTCTTTATTTTATTGTCTTTATTTTCAGCACATGACCACTTTCAGGTTACAGGTAAAGCTGACTGACATCCCCTTAACTGTCATTTCCACTTATCATCCCTTTTCACTCACCTGGCACCAGCTAATAAGTGGGACTAATGATGGTTTTCTGTTTCCATTGTAGTTTTACATCATAATAAATTAACACACACGGACCTAAAACCTGAAAATATTTTATTTGTGAAGTCTGACTATGTAGTCAAATACAATTCTAAAATGGTAAGTTAAAGACTTCTTTTAATTTTGTCTTTAAAATTAATTTAGCTTGGGGATCCTTGAATGAGGAATTTTGCTTCTGAGTTTGTGTATATTCTGATGTTCATCCACATCCCAGTTGGGGATAGAGGAGAAGGAGGGTGGAGAAGGGAGGGTGGAGAAGGGAGGGTGGAGAAGGAGGGTGGAGAAGGAGGGTGGAGAAGGGAGGGTGGAGAAGGAGGGTGGAGAAGGAGGGTGGAGAAGGTTCATTTGCAAGCCTTTTGAATAGTGCTATTGAATGTTTTATGTCTTTATTGAGTTTCATCTTTATTCAATTGTGTCTCTAGAAACGAGATGAACGCACATTGAAAAACACAGATATCAAAGTTGTTGATTTTGGAAGTGCAACATATGACGACGAACATCATAGTACTCTGGTGTCCACAAGGCACTACAGGGCTCCAGAGGTCATTTTGGGTTAGTAGTCACCAGACTTCTTATCCTTTTAATTGTTGAAGGTTGTGGTTAACTAAAATGATGTTAGGAGGATACAGAGAAGAGTTGTGTGTTTTTCCTGTATGACCATGTTTGTGAAAGATATTCTGAGTGCTGATGATATGTGATTCTTAGCTGATTATAACATGGTGGGTGTGCTTGGTGAGAGTATCATAGTCTCGTGATGGTGAGCTCATGTAGCCATCTGTTTTCACTCCACTGCCAAGGTAAGGCTCTGGTACACATGCCAAGGGCTTGGTTGGCTGACCTAGACATGAAATAGACATAGTGTAGGAAGAAAGGAAGGGACTTGTAAGCAAGAGAGTCTCTGTGTTAGCCATGATGGGAGAAGGTGGAAGTGAAAGGTAGAATTTTTGAACTCAGGGAGCATGTGTTATACCTCAAGACTAAGAAGTCACGGTTAGGATTAGTGACTTGGAAACAAGAAAGATCTGGTTCTATTATTGATACAAATCTGAAGTTGGAGTCACTGGAAAAGGAATTTGGAGACTGGGGGAATAGAATACTATTTGTGTGGGTGAAGTGCCCTAGGATGAAGGCAGATTAGAAAGGAAGATGTAGTTGATATAGTTTAATGCCACAGTTGGCTTTAGACATTGGTGGTCAGGTAATGTTGGGAAAGGGTGAGAAAAGTGAGATGAGGTTCCAGAGTATCAGGAGTAGTTCACGCTGGAGAGATGGCTAAGAGCACTGACTGCTTTTTCCGGAGGTCATGAGTTCAATTCCCAGCAACCACATGGTGCCTTATAACCATCTGTAACGGGATTCAACGCCCTCTTCTGGTGTTTCTGAAGATAGTGACAGTGTACTGACTACTCACATACATTAGATAGATAGATAGATAGATAGATAGATAGATAGATAGATAGATAGATAGATAGAGACAGAGAGAGAGAGAAGAGAAGAGAAAAAAAGAAAGAGAAAGAGAAAGAGTAGTTCGCTGAGGAATGAATGGGGTAAAGGGCTGCAGTTAACCCCTGAGCAAAAGTATATTGAGGTGTAGTGATTGAAGAGGAAAGCTTATATCTAAGCCCAAGCTTCACTGTCTACAGATGGAAATGTATTTGCTATATAAGTTTTCCAATGGTGAGCATTATAGAATGAACAAAAGTGACTAAATCAGGGCCAGCACCAACCTATAATTCTGCCACTTAAAAGACTGAAGAAATGCCATGTTCTAGACCAGCCTGAGCTACGCGCACTAAAATTGAAAATCCTGAGGTTGCTGATGTGGTCAGTCTCTGAGATACACTATAAAGAGTCCCTGCATGTAGGGAAGGGTCAGCAGTTTAAAGCTATTGGCTGTAACATGCCTGTGTTTGTTTTGAATAGCTTTAGGTTGGTCTCAGCCTTGTGATGTTTGGAGCATAGGCTGCATTCTTATTGAGTATTACCTTGGGTTCACAGTCTTTCAGGTATGTATCTAAAACATTTTATTTGATGATCTCTAATGAATTTTATGTTAAACATGCTATAGTTAGCATCCATATTGATTATTTGCCATAGAATAATCATTGAAATTAATACGTAAATATCATACTTATAAAACCACTGTTGATTGAATTTCTACTACGAGTGAAGTTGTAACTTGTTTCAAATGTGTATTCTATCTTTTAACGTAGAGCTCATGTAGAGTTCATATTATGTGTCCTAGGTTTTTTTGTTTGTTTGTTTTAATTAAACTTCATAAATTTATATTGGTGTTTAGTATGGCTAGTTACAGTTCTGCTCTGGCTGTGTTAACCTTGTTTCTAAAAACATATACTAATAAAGCATAAAAATGTGGGACAGGCTAGGCACATGCTGATAATTCTATCCCTCAGGAGGCTGAAACAAGTGGATCGAGATTATGAGCCTCAACTATATAGTGAAATTAAGGCTGGTCTTGGCTACAAAGGGAGTTCTCTAGAACAGAGATTGGCAAATGGTGTGCTCTTGTGGAAGTACTCCCTGCTGACTATTAAAGAGAAAGGGTCTTTTGCCAGCAGTTCATGCTAAAAGGTTTTTGGTCTGGCCCTTCCTACAGAGAAAAGTTGGCCAGTTTCACTCTAGAGCCACCATCTCACCTGTGTGTACAGCTGCTGCTTTTCCAGCTTAGCCTTCCCCAGCTCTGTGCTGCACTAGTTTTAAGAGTAAGGTTGGGCTGGAGATATGGCTCAGCGGTTAAGAGTACTGACTGCTCTTCCAAAAATCATGAGTTCAAATCCCATCAACCACATGGTGGCTCACAGCCATCTGTAATGAGATCTGATGCCCTCTTCTGGTATGCCTGAAAAGAGCTACAGTGTACTTATATATAATAAATAAACCTAAAAAGAGAAACAAATTTAAAAAGAAAAAAAAAGTAACAAAGAGTAACATCCTTGACTTGGGTGTGTTGTCAGCTTTAATCTCCTTAAAGTCATATTTCTAAACAAAGCTCAGAACTGTGGTAGGAATTGTTGAGCTGGCTATATTACCTGGGATTAATGTTAGTAAGTGATGTAGTTAAATAGTTAATGAAATAGAAATTGTTGCATTTCATGTTAGATACTTTCCATGTTGATTACCATATAGACCTCCCCAGTTTATCTTAGACTGTATAGTGTTTGCACCGGACAAAACAGCTCTTTCAATGTCATTCATCTTTGAGGAATTTATTATGTAAATTGTGTGGCTGGCTAGTCTGGCCTTTTTTTTGTTGTTGTTATTAGTGATGTTTATTTTCTTTTTTATGTGCATGTAAGGAAGGTAAAGAGTGCTAAATTCCTTTTTCCTGAATTTTTTTTAGACTCACGATAGTAAAGAGCACCTGGCAATGATGGAGCGGATATTAGGGCCCATCCCAGCACACATGATCCAGAAGACGAGGTGGGTCTGAGATGCATGCCGTGACTATGATAGCATAATGCTTATTCTAAGGACTACAGATTGTGAAGAAAAAAGAAACTCTGTACCAGTGATAACTTGTAGCTATTAAAGGTCATTTTCAGAAAATATGTCAGTATTTTAATTTGTGCTCTTGTGAAGAAGGGGGCTTTATTTTAGTACTCAGGTTAACTTTTATGCAAATGTTTCTCTAAGTTGATAAAAACCCAATACATATGAGAGCCCATTCTTACTGGAGTCTGTCAGTCTTGTTTAAATTTCCTGTTGTTGCAAGCCAGCTCTGTGCCTTTGAACAGGATACTGTAGTGTTTCCTAGCTCATCTGGGAAGCTGTTAAAGATTTCCTTCCCCATTCCAGATCTGGTGAAATAGAATTCATAGCCAAGAGTCATCCCTTTTAAAGTGAGCATTTTCTCATTTGTGAATAACATAGTTGAGATAACTAAAGTTCACCAGGGTAGATGAAATAAAGAAGATACTATGTAAAGTATCATGTATATTGCTGTTGATATTTTTTTAAATTTCATACTAAATGTCTACATTTTGTGAAAGGTTTGTTTCTGTCTTGTCCCCACCAGGGTTTGGGGACAAGGTAATGATGTAGAACTTTGGTTATTTTTATTAATTTCAACTTTTTTTTTTCTCTTGTAGGAAACGCAAGTATTTCCACCATAACCAGCTAGATTGGGACGAGCATAGTTCAGCTGGGAGATATGTTAGGAGACGCTGCAAGCCGTTAAAGGTAAAGAAAAAAAGATAAATGATTAAGTAACATCTTCAGTCATGTCTTCATTTAACAAGGTTATCCCCTCACCCCAGGAATTTATGCTGTGTCACGACGAAGAGCACGAGAAGCTGTTTGACCTGGTTCGGAGAATGTTGGAGTATGACCCAGCAAGAAGGATTACCTTGGATGAAGCATTGCAGCACCCTTTCTTTGACTTATTAAAAAGGAAATGAGTGGGAGTCAGAGGTCTTCTGTGTACTTCTCTAGGAGCAGTTACTTCCAGACTGTGTCAGTCAACTAAACATTCTAATATTTTTGTAAACATTAAATTATTTTGTACAGTTAAGTGTAAATACTGTATGTTTTGTATCAATAGCATAACTACCTTGTTAAGTATGGTGTTAATGAATGCAATATAAAAGTTACAATGACTTTTCCTTTTGATGTTAATTGCCGCTTTTAAAGGCCTTTAGAATGCCCTTTGTGTCCAGTGATAAGCGTGATTGGTCTCGTCTTTTGTACATGAAGGTTGACGCTGAAGTGATTTTTTTTTTCCCTCAAGTAAAAGGAAATCTTGACCACTTTGTGACTGAGTATTCTTTATACACCTTAGATGTAGAACTTTTCATGACAAAGGTGGGTTGTTTTGGCTTTTGTTTTTGTTTTTGTGGGGTTTTTTTGTAGTTGATTATTGATCAGGCAGCATTCTGGGTAGGCAGATTTTAAAACCCAAAACTAAAAAAGAATTAGCTTGGTAAAGTTTCATTAAATTTTAAGTTTTCTGTTCTTTAGTCCATGACAGAGTTTAATCAGGCCACATACAAAAATCTTAATTTTATATAACACACAGATTTGAACTGTATCTGTCTAAATTTCAAACCACAAATTATGTGGAGCTTTTTTCTACATAACAAGTAGTAAAGTCAGGCTTTCCTTCAGCTGTCTAGAGGCAGTTTTCCCAGTACAGCAAGGCTAGGAACTTCCTGAAGACTATATAAAACTATATAGCTGCATGTCCTAAGAGTTCCACATAAAGAATATCTAGGCATCTCATGCAGTTTACATGTCAGCATATGCCACCTTCAGAACAATTGGGGTGTGAGAACTTTTTTTTTTTTTTGGCTTTTTCGAGACAAGGTTTCTCTGTATAGTTCTGGCTGTCCTGGAACTCACTTTGTAGACCAGGCTGTCCAGGAACTCAGAAATCCGCCTGCCTCTGCCTCCCAAGTGCTGGGATTAAAGGCGTGCTCTACCATCACCGGACTGAGAACATTTCTAAAGGCACTGTTTAAGGTTAGTCCTGAAACTGACATTTCCACACAATGTTTCTGTTTTTGATTTTCCACCTCAGTCTTCAGTCCAGTTTCTGTGCTTCCCAAAACCTGTCTCCCCAGGGTGGGCTTCTGAGTCCCATCATCAGAAACTTGTCATAAGCTGATCTTGATGAAAAATGAAAGAAAAATCATGTTTCTAAAAAGTTGATGGTTGCCTTTCAGGACTGGAGAGATGGCTCAGCAGTTAAGATGTGTACTATTCTTAGGACCACAGGTGTTCTTCCTGGCACTGTGTTGGACAACGTACAAACACCTCCAATGCTCTCCTGACATTGGGCAGCTATACTAATGTGCACATACCAACACATACACATAATATTCTCTTGTAAAAATTAACATTCTTCTAAGATGTTTAGCTTGTTCTAATTCACACTTTAGGGATGAGTAATCAGGTGGTACTTCTGGGGACATTCAGGAAATACCCTTTGCCAAGCATTTCCCCGCTTTGAGCTCTCGGCTGCCTGCTCTTAACTGCCTTTCTTCTGGTATTGGTGCACTTATTTTCTGGAGAGTTCACTGATTTTTACAATGTTTGCAGCTTCAGCACCAAAAGGAAAGGGGCTTAGATTGGAAAATATGTGAATATGGTTCATTTGTAATGGAGGTGATTTTAAAAACTACTTAATTTGAATATTTCATTTATCTCTCTACTCCCTTCTTTTTCTTTCATTTTCTCTACATTCCCTTCCCTACATTGTGTGTGTGTGTGTGTGTGTGTGTGTGTGTGTGTATTTTAGGAAAAATGTGATGCTGAAAGTTTTCTGATAGAAATATACTTAAGTTATTGAGAGAGGCTTGTTCTATATTAGAGATTTTTTTTTCAACCTAAAGAAAAATGTTTTTTTTAATGCAAGAATAGAGGGAGTTTCCCTAAATATATATAGCCCAGGTTCAAAACACTTGGAAGATTTTTAAATCAGTCTACTGTTTAAATACACATGTTAGCTACCTGTAATTTCATCCATAATTCTTTTTTAAATAAATTTAAATATATTTGTATAATACCACTATTCTATGAAACACATTGTTGTGGGCTGGCAAGATGGCCCAGTGGTTAAAAGCATTTGCTGCCAAGTTGGACAAGTGAGTTTTCATTCATGTCTTGATGTACTCACATCTCCACAAAATAAATATAATTAAAAATTTGCAAAAATAAAAAGGGGGGTTGTAGTTTTGGTACTTAGTCTAAGCTTATCTCAAAACTTATACTGGGATTGATAGATATATATAACCCAACCAGGAGGACAGGTTGACATTTCACTGGCCTTTGCCTCCCTGTTTTGTTTTCTAGCTAAGGAGCCATCATATGTCTTTTAACTTATTCTTGGCTGTTTTCATGACTGCTTTGATACCCGCCCCGGGTGATGTGTTGCTGGTAACTATGCTAACCAAGTGACTGTTCATGACAGCTCAGAACGTGCATCCTCCTCAGCCATATAAAGTCCTGCTGCGGGTCACTATTTTTAAGCCATTGAATCATGTTTTAGTGAGAGTTGTTTTGAGACGAGGTCTTACCTTTATAGTTCAGGCTACTACCTCAACATCCTCAGGGGGATTCTCCTTCCTCAGTCACTGAGCGTGGGACCAAAGCAAATGTCTAGATTTTAGTAATATTTAAGTTTTTGTTTTGGAGACAGGATAACATATAGCCCAGGTTGGCCTTGAACTTGCTGTATAACCATACTTAGCTTTGAACTCCTGATCCTTCCTGACCCGCCTCCTAAGTGTGGTGTCACAGGCCTGCATTACCCCCAAGCCAGCAAGAAGTCTTACATTCATAGAGACTTAGAGTTCCCTTTGCATAAGTTCCTATTTCTCTAGTGTAGTTCATTTCTGCCCCCAAGTTATCCTTACATTAACATTTCTCTTTACTGTGCCTGTAATGACAATGAATTCTTTTAGCTTTTGTGTTTCTGAGAGTTTTCCACATCCCCTCCCCTCCATAAAATAGTTTGATTAACCCAGGCTGACCTTGAAGCCTTCACCTCATGTTCTTCCTGCCACAGCACCCTGAGTACTGGGATAAACAGGTATGGGTTAAGAAAGGCCAAGTTCTTAGCACAAAGGAGGTTTATTTTCCCCAGAGGAACAGAGGGCAGGAATAAGAGACAAAGACAGGAGATAGAGGATGAGGGAGAACAGGGAGGGAACAAAGGAGAAGTAGGAGGGCTATTATTCCCCCAGGGACAAAGGAGTGCCTCTGGACAGAAGAGACAGATATGGCACATAGGAAAATTGCAGTTTACAAAGGTTCAATGTAAGGATGAGGTGTTTCATTCTAATTGTGCATGATACTTATCCAAAGGGGACTTTTGATTGCAAGACTTCAATACTTTGGTAGCTGAATCTTGACAGCCCAAGGAGGACGTAAGGGTGGCTAGCTTTAGGAATTTAATTTAATGGTTTTTAGCAAGGCAGAGGGGACAGAAGGGAAGGGCAAGCAAGGCCTGCCAGAGCCATTCGTGCCATGCTCAAGCTGGCCAGAATCCCTTCAGTATGTGTCGCCAACATTGTTGTCAGCCCCCATTCTGGCTGGCTCTGGAGTTCTGGTGGGTGGAAATGGAAGGTTCTCTGCCCTGTGGATTATTGTACTGTGGCCAGGAAGCCTATTTTGTTTCTTTATATATGTTCATTTATTCTAATGACTTTTAGTTGGTTTCCTTTACCGCTCATCACAAGCAACTTTTGATGTGCCCTGTGTGGTTGTCTTCATGATTCCTATGTCCTAGTTTTTGAAGTTCTTTGAATCCATTGTAGTTTTTAGCAAATTTGGAGGGAAAAAAATCAGTCATTATTTGTTCAAAATTTTTCTGCCAGCTCCTTTTAGGAACGGCAGTTAAGCTTTGGGCAAACCCTCAAAATCATTGCATAGCCCACTGATGCTCCTGGGACAGAGGGCTCGGGGTTCCCTGCTCTAGTGTGCTCTGTCCTGTTTTCTTGAGTCAGTCTGTCACTAAACCTGGACCAAGGCTGACCTTGTCTCTGCCCACATGGTGCTGATATTATACCTGGCATATTATGTGGATGATGGAAATTCTAACTCAGGTCCTCGTGCTTGCAAAGAACAAGCACTCTCTCCCCCTCTTCCATCCAGTGTAATTTTTTAGGTTTATGTGTGTTTATGAGTGTTTTGCTTGTGTATGTGTACCATGTGTGTCCCTGTGCCCATGAAGTCCAGAAGAGGGCATCAGATCCCCTGGAACTTGAATTACAAATAGTCATGTGGATGCTAGGAATTGAATTCAGGTTCTCTGCAATAACAGCAAGTGATCTTTCTTTCCTTTTTAAAAGTTTATTATTTATTTGCTTGCTTGTTTATTTTGTTTTATTGAGACAAGGCTTCTCTAGCTGACCTGGAGCTCACTCTGTAGACAAGGCTGCCCTTGAGCTCAGATCTACCTGCCTCTGCCTCCCAAGTGCTGGGATTAAAGGCATAGGTTTAACTTTGCTTACAGTGCCCACTGAGGCTAGAAGAGGGTGTTAGGTCCCCCAGAACTAGAGTTAACAGATGGCTCTAAGCCACCATGTGGATTCTGGGAATGAAACCTGGATCCTCTGAAAGAGCAGTAAGTATACTTAACTGCTGCACCATCTCTTCCAGCCCAGTGCTGTGATTGTTTTATTTGTTTGTTTTGTCTTTAAAATCTCTGTCATCTTCTAGAGTTTGTTTTGGGTCTTTTTAAAAGGTATCTATCATGGGTCCTTACCTTTAGTTGCCTGAGCATAAGGAATACAGTCCTCACTTTAATATCTCTGTCTACCAATTCTCTTGTCCCACCGTCTCTGAGTTGCTTGCAAGCACATTCTCATCTCGTATGCATCTTTTCCTCTGCTGTATGGTCAGGGAGTTTCCTGTTGTACCTTATTAGTCTGCATGTGTGAACTGCATGTGTCAGCTGTTACATGATTACTTGAATCAAATTGATCTTTCCAGGTTTGGGTTTTAAGCAAGACCTAGGTCAGTGCTTAGTTTAGGATTAGTTTTCCCCTACTGCATCAGAAAACATTTGAGTGCTCAATGACTTCAAACTATAAGGTTTTCTGCATTTAGGGCTTGTTTGCATTTAGAATCACAATCTTCTTGATCTGTTCTACTCCTACTCCATGGGAGCCTAGATATCCAGCCCTCTCCCCTGTGATTCTAAACTGCTTTGCCCAATTTAAACTACCTTGCAGCCACTCAGCTCTTCCTCCTATATTCCAGCCCTGGCTGAGGTCTTCTCTGTGGCCCAGGAAGTCACTAGAGGATAAGGGCAGTCTTTGAGTCTTTTTCCCATGCCCTGAAAACTTCCTTTCTATTGCCTGATTCTCTATGCCTTGCAGTCTGCCATATAGTTTTACTAGTTTTAAACAGAGTAGAGCTAAATGGTCCCCTTTAGTCCCTGCTTTTTAAAAAGCTGAAGGCCAAGGGTCTAAAGGGTTTCAGTTATACTGCCAGCTGGCAGAAGACCTGGTGACTTCAGAGACAATCTCACCATGTAATTGAAGCTCTGCTCCTTAAAACCTTAGAGCTTGATTTAGATTTGGGGAGAAGTAGCTGGAAGTGATTACATGGAACCCTGCATTCTTGAGCAGCACTGTGAACACATTCAGACCCTTCGGTTACCTGTGTCACCTATGAGTGTCAGTTGCTGGAACGCAGTGCACATTTCTGTTCCAGATGCAATACAGCAAAGGGGTATGGCCAGGTGAACCATATATCCCCCCACCCCGCCCCCTGTATAGAAGTCAGAGTGGGAGGCAGCGAGACAGAGCTCAAACTTTGTGGGTCCCTTGCTCTGAACATACATAACCCAGAGATGGGAGAAGAGCAACCGATCATTGATGGGGTCACTCTTGCTTCTATTTCTAGGCTTTTTGACATGTGTTCTTATCAGGAACATGGCATCATAGAGAAGTGCCCTGATTTAATTATGTACCATATCCCCAATAGTAACCCTTCCGAGTTACTATTTCTCCAGTGTCTTCAAAGGCAGCTCTGGTATTCCAAGGCTGCTCCTTCAGGCTACCACAGGATACAGTACTAACCAGTGAGTTCACTGTCATGGGCTCACCTGACTTGCTTGGCTAATAAGTGGATTGCTTGGTTGAGTGTGTTGTATGGGATTTTATACCTGTGGGTTGCCCGTTATGTGAACATTGTGCAGGTGGCTGAGGCCCTGTAAATAGGAAAAACAGCGTATAGCCGGAAGAGTTATGCTGTGAGGGACAGACCTCTGGCTTTTCCTGCACTGAGAGAGTCCAAAGTAATCCTGGTGGCCCGTTGGTCTCTGAGGAGTGCATAGAGGGTTAAGAGTATGTATCTCATAGGTTGATGCTCAGAGGCACCAGTAACTCTACTGAATGCATGATAGGTGGGGTGCATATCTGCCCTCTATCTGCTTTTCTGTGGGGCTGTCTTCTACAGTTGGATTACTGGGCTTCTGACCTGTAGGTTCAGCCAGTGAAGGTCTTCAGCAAGAGAGAGACTTTCTTCTTCCAACCCCTTCCCCCACCAAGCCATGGTTTGCTGAGGCTGGATCCGCAAGCAAAGGTCACAGCTCCTGGTGAGCAGACTTCTTATAGTACCTGACTTTGCACAGGCTGCCCAGCAGGCTTCTCTCACCAGCTAGGGATAAGGGCTTCCTACTACTGTGAGCCAGAGGGTGCTCCCCACCCCCAACTCCCTACCCCCTACCCCCTGCTGGCTTCCCTCCTTGCCACCATGAAGTCTATCTACCATCAAGCTGGCTTCAATCACCTGTTCTGAGGATGCCGCCTTTCCTTCTAGGACCCCAACTGACAAGTAACTGAGTGTTTTCTTTCCTGCCTTTCCAACTGAGAACTTCAGACAGTAAACATACTTCTCGTCTCAATTCACTTACCCAGTGTTTATTGAACATCGACTATAAGACAGCGGTGCCTGAAACAAGAGGATACAGTTAAAAGGTAACTAGGACAGATGTCCCCATCTCCTGATTAATCATGAAGGGGACTGAGGATGGGGCCGCCTCAGATTGGGCAGTCTGGGACAGGCTCTAGAAATCTTGACTTCAGGATTAGGCGCTTGCTCTTCACAATCTGGGAGGAAGGCTAATCCACATAGGTATCTGACAAGACTAAAGACCCAAGGAGCAATCACCCTGTTCAATACACAGACACTTCTAGAATGGAACAGTACTCATTAACACTAACACTGGTAGGCAATGGGGAATTACCTTGTAGTGAGAATGGGTGCTAACTTGTAATACGGTGTTGGCGTCTTTTCAGAGACTTCAGTAGACTGTCAGATTTGCTTGACAAGAGGTTTTCAGAGCATTTGTTGGGCACATGCACAGTTTTCACACAGGGCCAAGACTGTATAACCACTACCAGAAACTCCACTTTACTTGAGGCTCCACCCAGGACGTTTTTAGTTCAGAGGGCCTTGCCAGCCGGGTGCTTTCCCCTCTGAATTAGGGGAGTGGGAGTGTTGCTGGGTCTAAAAAGGCTTTAAGAATACAGAATGGATAATACAGGCACAGAAATTAAGAAGACAGCCACAGGAGAGTCAGGAAGGGAAGGTGGAAAATTGTTATCTAAAACCCACCCATCGTGTGTGTCCCTTACCAGGCTCCAAACTCAGGACTGACTCTTCTCAAAAGGGTGTCTCAGGAGTTAATGAGACAGTTACTTGAGACCAGTTTTGAGGTATAAATATGCCTTGTGGGGGCACTGGCAGCTAAAACCTGGATTCCAAATTCAGCTTCTCTGGCCATCCCTGTAAGTGGATGACTTTCTCTTTGGTCCCGATTGGTGTCCTGATGTAACTGTGGTTGAGACAAGTCAGTATGGTGCATTCAGATTTGGGTTTGGGCTAAGTCTGTCCCTGCAGAATTCAAGTTATACCAAGTTTTAGACACTTTTCCCATTTGTTTTTTTGTCTGTTTCCTGAAGTAACTGCTCCCTCTGGTTCAGGAACGAAGTATGAGCATTTTTGTCTAGTGTCCATGCCTGACTTGCCATGGTGAGCATTGACTGACTATAAGAGGTGCCTAGTTTGCCTTCTTCGTTTCTTCCCTCCTTCCTTTTCTCTTATTCTCCTTATTTCTCTTTCCTTTCTCATTCCTCTCGCTAGTTTTCCTCTTTTCTTCCTCTGTTTCTCTTTCTCTTTGATTCTCCTTTACCAAGTCTTCCTGCGCACACCCGCAGCGGTCGCTTTCGGCCACCAAGCGGCGCTCAGCTACCGTCTAGAAAGAACGTCTAACTTTTCCCACAGAGTTCCAAGTTTTGCTTTGCAAGTGTCAGAAAGGTCAATCTACAAGTTTGAGGAACACTCCCAAGGCTCGAACAGTGTCGCAACCTCAGGCGGCCTGCGGCAGAGCCATGTCCGGGCGCATAGGGCCCCTCGGGTGGCAGCGGCGGGGTACCGAGGCTCGCGCTCCGGGACCCGCTAGGCGAGGGCCGAGAGCTGCGAGGAGCTGTTGAGCGCTGGGCGCCCCCCCACCCCGCCCTCCCCGGCCGGCCGCTCCTCCCCTGGGTGGGTCCCCGCGCCTTTTCTGGCGGGGTCTATTTGCATAGAAGGAACTGCCCGCAGTGGCCGCTGAGTCTGAGCGGGCGGCTAGGGGGGCGTGCGTGATCCGCGGCCACACGGACGCCGAGCCCCGCAGCAGCCGACCTGGAGCCGCCCCGGGCCGCAGCCCCAACGCAGAGCCGGCCGGTCGCCATGCGCGCGGGCGAGCGCGCGGCGGGCGGAGGAGGCGCGCAGGACCCCGGCGCGGGCTGCGGAGCGCGGGCGCTGGGCGCGCTGTGCCTGCTGCTGTCGGTGGGCTCTGCGGCCGCCTGTCTCCTGCTGGGAGCCCAGGCGGCCGCCCTGCATGGCCGAGTGGCGGCGCTGGAGCAGGAGCGCGAGCTGTTGCGGCATGCCGGGCCGTCCGGAGCCCTGGCCGCCTGGGCCGAAACGCACCTGGAGCGCCTGCTACGGGAGGTGAGGGCGCGCGATTGCTGGCCGGGGGATGTCCCGCTTCACGCGGGGTGTAGGGCTGCGGGGACGACGTTGATCGTCACCTTCAGGAGCGGGACTCAACTAGTGGATTGCACGGGGGTCGCTGGTGGTGAAGGGTCCTGCTGTCCAGCTTCTGTGCTTCTGCAAGGAAAACAACTCAAAGGGCTGTTTAGGTGACACTAAGGAGCTAGGGTAAGGAAAGACCTCGGGGTAACAGTCCTGAGTGCTGCTTATCTACTGAAGTGTGTGCTCAGACCTACAGCCTCCCGCCTGCTCTCAGCGCTGGAGATACTACTAATGAGGCTCTTGCGTCCCCAAGGCTAGTCTGCCTGAAACAGTCTGGACCACATCAAGGCTCAGGCCAGCCCTTCCTCTGTGCCCCGGAAGGTTTGGCTGGGAGCAGCTCTGGCCTAGATGTGCTGTGTTCCTTAGCTGGCCCTCTAAAACTGTGCATCAAAGACTAGGATACAGCTGAGCTAGCTGCCTCTGTGCGCGTTTGGCTGTGTGGTGATCTCCACAGCCCACTCCAAAGCGTCTTAGGATTGTTTTCTGAGGGTTAAGACTCCTGTTTTGAGCCTGCCCTGGTGGCATCTGCAATTCCAGAATTTAGGAGACTGAATTGTGTGAATCTCTCTGTAAGTTGGGGGCTGGCTTAAACTATATAGTTGAGTTGCAGATCCAGCCTGGGCTACAGAGAGAAACTTAAATAAATACATAAATACATAAATACATACCAACCAACCACTGGGCATATTGATGTTTGCCTTTAGTCCCAACACTTTGGAGGCAGAGGCATGAGGATCTCTGAGTTTGAAGTCAGCCTGTCCAGGACAGCCAGAGCTATATAGGAAGACCCTGTCTCAAGAAATCAAAACAAACAACAAAAACAAAAAAAGATGGCCACTGTATGCCTGGACTTCTGATCCTCTGTCTACTGATACTCCATCTGATAATACCTTGGCCAGAACCTCTACCCTCCGTGCAGCAAGCCTCTTGCCTGTAGAACTGTGGCATACACCAGCACACTAGTTTCTCTTGGCTCTGCCTCCCTTACAGGAAAGGTTCTCCTCCTCCTGGATGGAGGTGGTTGCCCCAGATCTAAAGGCAGGGGTGGGGGGTCGGGGCGGAGAGTTGATCCTAAGGACAGTAGAAAATGAACCTTGCTTCCCGGGAAAGGAAGCAGGGGGCAGGTGTACTACCTACCACCCGTTCCCTAAGCTGTGCCCTGCTATGGTCTTTGCTACTTTACTGAGCTGTGCTAGCGGCACAGCTCAGGGAGAAGGCTGGCTTAGATTATGCAAGTCCTTGGGTTAGACTCCTGACATCAGATATTGAGCTGTGTGCCCAAGGAGGAGTGGATTTGGATTTCAAAGGGAATGGAAGAAGGCTAGACCTAACTTTCCTGTTTCCCACAGCTCCTTAGTCACTTTAAGATAAAACCAACATTACCTCTCCTCCTTGGTTCTGGGCAAAATCGCTGCTTTCCGAATGATTTCCTCTCCCTTCTTTAAAGTGCCCACAGAAGGAAGAACTCGGCCCCAAGCCCTGCCAGCAACTATGGCTTTATAAACTGCCACCCACTATCCTTTGTCAGCTCCCTAAAGGTCAGCGGCTGAACTGCTTTGCAGAGGACCAGTTAATCTCTACCTGTGAATACCCCAACCCACTGTCACTTCTGTTGGGAAGAGTAAACCACAAGCCATGACCAGAAAACCAAAAATCCCTGAAAGACCTTTGTTTGAGGGGCTCACAGGTTATGTACTTACTAATAGAGATGGATTTGTGAGGAAGAAGCCATACCCCTCCCCACCCCCCACGATTGCTAATACCTTGGTAGATAGATAGATAGATAGATAGATAGATAGATAGATAGTAGACAGACAGACCTGGAACCTTGCATCCTGCTACTGAACTAGACCTCTAGCCCAGGTCTGGTTGTTTTTTGTTTTTTGTTTTTTTTAGTATGATGGTCTCTTCCTCTTCCTCCTGTTCTTTCTCCCCTTCTTCCTCCTTTACTTCTCCTCTCCTCTTTCCACATCTTCTTCCTCTTCCTCTTCTTCCTCTCTATTCTTTTTCTTCTTCCCCCTTCTCCTGTTTATCCTTTTCCTTCTTGCTTTTGCCCTTCCTTCTCTTTTTCTTGAAATAATTATTTATTTTTGAGATACAGCCTTGCTCTACATAGTGCTGGCTTGTCTGGGACTCACTATGTAGCCTAGGCTGGCCTCAAATTTGCAGTCCTCCCCCTGCCTCTGTCTCCAGAGTGCTGAGAATATAAGCATGCGCCACCATGCCCAACCTCATCTTTTTTGTCCTCCTTCACTGAGACAGTCTTTCTTGTTATGCAGCCCTAGCTAGCCTTGAACTCAGTGCTGTCTTCCTACTCTTGACTTTAAAGGCAAAGGGAGAAAAGAAAAATCAGATCCTGACACCTACTGTGTCTATACATTGAGAATCTGCTGTGCCCTTCATCACATTGTGCTGGTGCTGTGCATTCATGTCTGAGACACTTTGTGCTTGGAGAGTAGACTGTGGGCGAGGAGTGTAGACTGTGGGCTAGGAGTGTAGACTGTGGGCTGGGAGTGTAGACTGTGGGCTGGGCGTGTAGACTGTGGGCTGGGAGTGTAGACTGTGGAATGGGTGTATAGACTGTGGACTGGGAGTGTAGACTGTGGTCTGGGAGTGTAGACTGTGGGATGGGTGTGTAGACTGTGGGATGGAAGTATAGACTGTGGGATGGGAGTGTAGACTGTGGGCTGAGAGTGTAGACTGTGGGCTGGGCGTGTAGACTGTAGGCTGGGAGTGTAGACTGTAGGATGGGTGTGTAGACTGTGGGCTGGGAGTGTAGACTGTGTGCTGCCTGTGTAGACTGTGGCTGGGAGTTTAGACTGTGGGCTTGGAGTGTAGACTGTGGGCTGGGAGTGTAGACTGTGTGCTGCCTGTGTAGACTGTGTGCTGCCTGTGTAGACTATGGGATGGGAGTGTAGACTGTGTGTTGGGAGTATGGACTGTGGGATGGGCGTGTAGACTGTAGGATGGGAGTGTAGACTGTGGCCTGGCGTGTAGACTGAGGGATGGGAGTGTAGACTGGCTCCTCGCCCTTCCTGAGTCAGAAATGACCCAGCACCAACACTTCCAGGTTGTGCCTGCTGGGGGTATCTCTATCCCTAGTGACAGGGCCACACTCTCCCTGGATGCGGTTTGGTTCCTGCTGCTTGTTCAGTGTTTCTGGATAAGAAGTGCACACACTGATCAAGACAAGAGATGTGTGGGAGACACTTTATGAGGAGCCCACAGCCGGCTTGACCGAGGTGTGTAGATAGTTTTCTAATCATTAGGAAGAGAGAATAAATCCTTACCAAAGTGAACATCTCTTTAGGAAAGGATCTCTTCACTCAGCGTGTTTCCCAGCTTGCTTTGTTCCCTGGGAAGCCCCCTTTAAAGTCACCACTGAAGTAGCTGTGCATACACCAGTGCCTGCTGCTTGCTTTTTATCCAATAAAGTCGCATGCAGAGGATCCGAAGCAGAAGCCATGTCCAAATTTTTAAAAAAGAAGTTCTTGCCAACCACATACAAGTTCAACATCAGGGGGGTAAAAAGGAGTCAACAAAAGCCACTGTTTATAGGGACCCTCTGTCCTTGTTCCCTTGGGAACAGAACCATGACATCAGTTTTTCTGGGGGCTGGCTGATGTGCCTGATAACGCAGCTACAGAAGAAATATTCATGTTCTCTCCTGATTATCGAAGGACCCCTTCTTGCAGTACATATGGGAAAGAAGTGACTTTCAGAATATCAAAACAAGATTTCTAAGCAAGAGCCATTAAAGGCAGTATCTTTAGTAGGATCTAAAAATATTCATGTGAAACCAAACATCTCCTATTCTGCTCTGAAAGTGCCTTAAGTAACTGCCCAATTAATCACCCGCTCTGCAATTACACCTCCAGCTACAGTGTTGCAGAAGCTGAGAATTCAGAATGCATAGCTTTCATACTGCAGCGAGAAACTTAATGCAAAGGATTAAAGCAATATTTGGTTGTGTTCAGAGGAGGCCCTTTCCAGCTTAGAATGGATTTATTGTTGGCTCTTGGCCTTCTATTGTCTGGACCAATCAGTTTGAAAACAAGGAAAGCCCAGAGACTTGGATAAAACTCAAGTTCTCTCTTTCCTATGTATATTGGTTGCATTACTGTCAAATGCAGAATCCAGTGTTACTTTCTCAGCCTCTCTGGTAGCCAGCTTGTCAGGGCTGCTCTGTGGGGGTCTCTGTTAATACAGATGCCTGGAATTGAAGTATAAATCAGCTCTGATTTGTTTCCTTGACATTTCCTGGCTCCTAACCCCCACCCCCCAAAGAAGTTTTCTTCCAATTACTTCCTGGCACACTTACTTTCTCTTTCTCCTTTTTGTGCTGGCCTTAAATTTTTTTTTTTTAAATGCTGCCATTTGGGAGAGCGTCACAATAATAGCAACTTGTTTAGAAGGAGCCAACTGTGTGGGGTGTTCTCTCCAAAGACACTTTTATAATTGTTGAATTGGTCCTTTCCAGGCTGACTTTGAAGATGGCGAGCAAGGCCAGGTCCTAAAAGGGCTCTGGGGTGCTCTGGAAGCTGACTAGATGCTACCAGGGACCAAGCAGAGGGGTGCTGCACAAGGTGCTCACTCCAAGGAGGGAGTTTGAGACCTGGCCCTGATCTTTATACACTGTCATCTGACTTCTGAAAACTCCTTCCCTAAAGCCTCCCTTTTCTAATGCAGTCATCTGACAGCACAGTAATGAGCGAGAGCAAGCCGATGCCCAGAGCACTCCTGGCTGATGTGGATTGAGGTATCCCTCAAGGCTCATGCATTGAGAGCCTCGATGCCACGATGCCAGTGCAGGGAGGTGGCATGGGCTTTGAAGAAGTGCTGGGGCCTAATTGAAGTCCTCAGGTCAATCTTAGTCATGCCAACCTTTGCATTATAGGTCCCCATCCTGTTCTGGCCTTCCTGATTGCGCTGTGATTCAGTCTCCCCTCTCATCCTCAGCCTCTCTCTCTTCCTCTCCCTCCCTGCCATCCCACCATCTGCCAGTAAACCGTGACCAGAGGCAAAAAGAAAGAGGCGGCCCAATCTTGCACTTTCAGTCTACAAAACTGTGCAAAACCTTTGTTCTTAATAAAATAGCCTGCCTCTAGTATTTGGTTATAATAATGAAAAACAGACCAGTAGTCAGACAAGGTCTCAGTCTGTAGCTCAGACTAGCTTTGAACTCACTGTGTACCCTAGGCTGACCTCATGTTTGTAGTCCTCCTGAGTTAATGCCCTCAGAGCTGGGGTTGTAAGCATGTGCCATCATGCCTGGCAGTAGGTGTGCTTTCAATGGCAGGTAATAGAATTTCTGATGTGGTCACTTAACCATGAGAATTGTTACCCAGCAGCATGGGATTGTCTGACACGGAAGCCTGGAATACAGCAGATTTGGGCAGTTCATGGTCCATACTTGGGCGCCAGATTCTGCTGGCAGTTCCCTGTTTCCCAGGGCCCTGATCTGTCGTTCCCTTGACACCAAACAGCTAAAGAAGGGGATGGAGAAGAATGAGTTACCCTCCTGAGAGCTTCCTCCTAGGGTTTAAATCTAGGGGAAACTCTGGAAGCTTCAGTCAGCAGAATTCCCCTGTGACTGTCAGGCAGAATTAGGTCACATGACCATGGTCACCCTTTCACTGGTGAGGGTAATGAGCTGCCAACCTGGGGGCTTCAGCCAATCTGGATTCATCCCTTGGGGCTGGGCTGGTTGCCACTGGAATAGAATTGAGGCTTTGTTAGGAAGGAAGAGGAAGGAAGAAGACTGGGGAGAGTGGGGAGCTGGAGTGACCAGCGGTGACAACCAGGTGCTAACGTAACTGCTGCCACTCTGGAGCCTGGGAACAGTGGTGTCACCTTCTCATAGTCCTCAGAGCCCTAGGTTCCCAAACACTTGGGTCCCGTCTCCACTGACAGATGTATTGCTTCTTGGGACCTTGCTGCCCACATGTGACTCTTGTCCTACCAGGATCAAAGAGAACATTGGTGTTTGACTTCTTCCCAGTGCGTTCCCATGGTGCTTTGTAGTTGTATTCGTCAGCTTTCTGTTATCACAACGAAGTGTCAGAGGCTTGGTTGTTTATAAAGAGAAAAGGTCACAGTTTTGGAGGTAGAGAGTCCAGATAGAATAGCACTTGCTTTGGTGGAGATTCCTGATGACATTGCACCATGTCAGACCTGGTATAGGAGAGCCAAAGCAAAAGTGGGGAGAGGAAGCCAGAGCACAGTGGGGTTCTTGTAACAACTCTCTCTCTCATGAGACTAACTCAGGTCCACTGAAATACTCTAATCCCATCCAAGTGCACCATCCATCTCCAGTGACTTAAGGACCTTCACTAGTCCCTGCCTCTTTTTTCGCTCCACTACCCCCAAAACTTCTCTGTGTAGCGCTGGCTGTCCTGGAACTCACTCTGTAGACCAGGCTGAGCTCAAACTCAGAGATCTGCCTTCTTCTGCCTCCCAAGTGCTGCGATGAAAGGCTTATTTCTTAACATGACCACACAGGGGACCAAGCTTAGGACACATAAGATCTTGGAGGTCTTTAACCCTTGACTGGTCTGTCATGCTGGGGGCCTCTAACTCTCTGTTCCCAGCGTTTGCAGAGAATGGCGTCACTTCACATCACGGCTGAAGTGGAAGTGGCTGCAGGTCGAGGTCCAGCCAATCTGAGCACTGAGATTTGCCAAGTGAGCTATGCCTGTCTCTGCTCAGTGTGCCCAGACTGCTCTGCCCCTCTCCCAGCTCTGCTCCCCAGGCCGTAGACCTCTGCAAACATTGCAATGTGTGATTTGAATTCTGTAATAGAGCAGGTCATGGTCTCCATAGCAGTGTCTGTCTCTTGTACCCTTACCAAGTATGGCTATTTATTATTTATTATTTGATTATATTGCATCTGTCAATTCTTTTCTGCCTCTTGTGAGCCCTGAGAAGCCAACTCAGGTCATCAGCTTGATGGTAATCACCTTTGCTTACCGAGCCATCTTGTCAGCTCCTTGTGTGTGAGTTTCAGCCTAGGCCATGTGCCTGTGCCCAAGTCATCTCTGCAGGAAGAGTTCTCAGGAGGGAGACACAGCTTCTCTCCAGTCTGCTTGAGGAATCTTTGGGTAGTAGCCTGAAGATTGGGGACCAGCATGGGTAAGGTGTCTTATCTAGCACTCTCTGCCATGGGAATGTCAGGAGGCCTAGGTTTGGAAGAGGAAAATGTCCACGGCGAATAGTCAGAGGCTAGCCCTGCTAGACTGGGTAGCTGCCAGCCCCCCAGTCCTCTGGATGTGGGGTAATACTTGGGCCCTTGTTGGGCCACAGCCATGGGGTTAGGGGAGGGAAGCCTGGCCTGGAGACCAGGCACTCTGTCACAGAGAAGCCATCCTATGACCCTTGCTTGACATAACGAACAACTCACAGGCCCTTGTTGGAGAGCACAAGGCCACCTCTAACCAAGGCCACCATGGACAGTTAGAGGCCACCACACTGAAGTTTTGCAGACAGGCCTCTTGAGTCCAGGACTAGGAAGTAGCAGGGTAGAGTTGAGAAGCTGGAAGGCAGGCATTGAGTGAAAAATAACTGAAGGGAACATCACAGCAAAGCAGCTCTTGCCAAGCTGACCAGCAGGATTCTTACTGAGTACAGGCCAGGGTGACCAGATGTCACTTGCCCAGGAGTGAGTGTCATAGGTCCGATCTTGAATGCCCCCTTAAGGTCCATCTGTAGAAGCCTTGGCCACTTCCCTGTGGTACTACTAGGAGCTACTGAGACCTTTAAGGAGTTAGAGCCTCGTGGGAGGGAAAGTTAGGTCACTTTGAGAAGGACATTAGAATTTGTCTCTTCCTGTCTTTTTCTTTTTCTTCTACGCCTTCATGTTATGACTGAGCCTTATCCATTATACTGTCCTCTCCATGATATACTGAGCCTTCGCAGACCCCAAATAAGGCCAATATGGCTATGGACTAAAACATACAAAATCACAAACACCCTCTTTTTTCTATTATTATTATTATTAGTTATTATTATTATTTCATCTTAATCCTCTTCTTCCTCTTCCTTGTCTTCTCCTAAATGCATCCTTTTAAGATTTATTTATTTTGATTTGTAAGTTTGTGTGCTAGTATGCACATGTGTATGTGGGCGCTCCCAAAGTCCAGAAGAGAGTGTTGGATCCTCTGGAGTTAGAAAATGTTGAGAACTTCCTCATGTGGTTGATGGGAACTGAACCAGGACTTCTGCAAGAGCAGCAAGCAGTCTTTACATATGAGCCATATCTCTGTCCCCCCTTACTTACCTTTTTAAGAGTTTATTGTATGTTTAATTGTGTGTATGTGTGTCTCTGTGTGGGTATGCACGTATGGGTGCAACTGCCTGCAGAGGCCAGAGGTGTTGAACTGGAGTTACAGGTTGTTGTGAGCCACCTGATGTGGGAGCTGGAAACTGAACCTGGGTCTCCTGGAAGAGTAGAACATGCTCTTAACTGTAGAATCATTTCTCCAGTCCTCCATTATTTTGTACGTATTATCTGTATACAGATATCTGTATACATTATCTATATCCAGAAAGCTGCCTCACACCAGGCTTAGGGAACTGGCCCCACTTCCAATCAGTAGCTCCTTAGTGCATCGACAGCACAGTTCTTTGCTAGAGGTTGGATTTTACCAGGCCATGGGCATATGGGTCTAGCCGGCACTTTAGGAGCCTGCCTCGAGTTCATCCAAGCAGGGCTACTTTGTCGGTTCCAAGCCCTGGCTCCTACTGGCCTGTTTAAATTTGTTTTATGGCACTGAAGATTGAGCCCAAGGCTCGTGCATGTTCAGCAAGTGCCCTGCCACCAACCTACATTCCAGGCTGACTCCCACTGTCCTATGCATTCAGGACCCGTCAGAGCTGGAACAATCCTCCACTTTCAGAGAAAACCTGTCCCTCATGTCAGGTTTCCACAAGCTTCTCGATCTTTTCTCTAAATACCCTTTACCTCTTCCATGAAGTCCTCCCAGATGTGGGGGAGAACTGAGGCCCCTAAGATCAGAGCTGCTCTTTTCATGCGGACATGTACATAATCCTTCAGTTCCTGCCACTACTCCATCTCTTAATACTACCTCAGTAGGTTCAGTCACTGGCTGTCCCTGTGGGGTTCAGAATCCCTGGATAAAAAAGCCCTGTCGCTGGAGTCCTTCGTGTATGGCGGCAAGGCATTTGCAATATAGCCTTCACACGTCCTTCAGATCATCTTAAAATCCCTCACAACTCCTAATATGCTGTAAGGAGTTGATACCATGTATTGTTTAAGGATTAAAGGCAAGAGAAAAAGAAACCTGTACACATTTGGTACAGATGTAGCTTTCCCCTCGTGTTACTTATTACTGTGTGTGGACACATTTATATGTGAAAGTCAGAGAACTACATTGTAAGGTCGGTTCTCTCCTTTACCTTTACATGGTGTGGTAGTTTAACTGCCAACTTGATGCTACCTAAGACCCCTGGGAAGAGAGGCTCCGTGACTGTCTAGAGCAGGTTGGCCTCTGGGCATGTCTGTAGGGGATTCTCTTGATTACCTTAATGGACTTGGAAAGATCCAGCATGGAAGTGGGTGGCACCATTCCTTGATTGGCAGCCCTGGGCCGTATAGGGTAGAGGCGGCCAGTGGAGCACAAGGCACGTTTGGTTCATTTCTCTCCAGCCTTGGCTGTGGATGGGATATGACGAGTTGTTTGAAGTTCCTGATGCCTTGACCTCCCCAAAGGAATGGACTGACAGGAAAACAACCCTTTCTCCCTTAAGCTACCTTTTGTTGGGGATATTTTATCACAGCAACAGAAAGCAGGCAAAACTGTCTGGGTTCTGCTGGTCAGGCCGAACCCCGGCTAGTGCAGCAATCACCCTTTGCCTGCTGAGCCATTTTGCTGCTCCCCTTGACCAGCATTTCCCATCCATGGTTCCTTGAACCCAGCAAATACAGAACTTCACATACAAAGGCTGAGCATATTAGGAAATAATTGTGAAAATGTGGCTATCTTTCCCCCCCAAAGTGCCTCTTTTTTCTTTTTTTCTTTTTCTTTTTCTTTTCCTTTCTTTTTTTCAGTCTCAAACCTTAGGCACTCATTCTAGCACTGAGCTACCCCAGCCTTTACTCATGGGCATTTTTTTTTCATTTTTTGAGACAGGCTCTCACTATAAGGCCTGGGTTGGCTTTGGGCACCTGCTCTGCCCACCCCTATCCCCTAAACACTGGCATTTATAAATGAGGTCATTGCACCTGGCTCCGAAACGTGTCTTGATTCAAAACAGGCCACTTTTCTGGTAATGATCACTCATCACCCTGATAGGGGCTGGTGTTGTTTTGCATACTCTCTCCCTCACAATTATCCTCCATAGAGAGACTGAAGTTCAGCTCATTTAAAGAATGGAGCATATACTATTTTTATCTTGTTTGTATGATTTTGAACTTTACATCAAAATCATCTTACTAGACGACAATGTGATCTTTAAGGTTGTTAATTTTTTTCAACCTTTATTTTTATTTATTTATTTATTTATTTTTAAAGATTTATTTTATTTTCTTATATGTAAGTACACTGTAGCTGTCCTCAGACACTCCAGAAGAGGGAGCCAGATCTCGTTACGGATGGTTGTGAGCCACCATGTGGTTGCTGGGATTTGAACTTATCACCTTCGGAAGAGCAGTCGGGTGCTCTTACCCGCTGAGCCATCTCACCAGCCCCCTTTATTTTTATTTCACGTGTATGAGCATTCTGCCTGCGTGTACGTCTGTATACCATGTGCATGGAGAGCCTGCAGAGGCCAGAAGAGGGCACTGGATGCTTTAGCACTGGAGTTACAAATGATTCTGAGCTACCATGTCGTGGCTGAAAATTGAACTCAGGACCTCTGGAAGAGCAACCAGTACTCTTAACTGCTGAGCCATCTCTCCAGACACTTTATGGCCACGTTTAATGGCTACATAGTGTCCCAGAAAAATCTGCATATAACTACACACGTGGTATGTAGGGTAAGGCCTCCTCTGTGTTACCGTCAGCCTGGGTTTGGGGTGTGCTTCTGTGAGGGAAATTCTGTATATCTGAGTCTGTTATTCGTTGGGATGTAGGGTGACTTGGTGAGAAGGAAGACTGTTCCTGAGGCTTAGAAAGGTTTTTGTTTTAATTAATCTCATTTTCTTATTTATCTATTTATTTATTTATTTATTTATTTATTTATTTATTTATTTATTTCAGTGATAGGGTCTTGTGGATGGCAGGCAAACACTTTATCACTGTGCTAGTCAGATTTTGTCACTTGTCACAAAGTAAAGTCACCAGAGAAAAGAGATCCTTGGTTGAGCAATTGCCTTCATCAGACTGGCCTATAGGCAAGTCTATAGGGTATTTTCTTGATTAATGACCAACATGGGAAGGCCTGCACCTGGAGTGGTGATTCTAGATAGTATAAGGAAGGCAGCTGAGCCAGCCATGAGGAGCAAGTCAGTGAGCGCTGTCCCTGCATGACCTCTGCTTCTGTCCCCACCTCCAGGTTCCTGCCTTGACTTCCCTCAATGCTAGCCGGACAGTTTGTGTGTAAGCCAAATCACCCTGTTCCTGCCCTGGGTTGTATTGGTCGGTGCTTTAATGCAGAACAGAGAGCTAAGCAGACTGAGCACAGGGCTTTCTCCCCGGTCCTTGTTTTAACATAGTTGTCTCAACCTGTGTCCTCCCATGATCCTCTGAGGTTAGCGCTCCGTTGTGAAGTCTTGCCTCCAGTCTCATGGTGGGCAAAGTTGGTTTCGTGTCCTTATTTTGCGTTTGTCCCCACTGAAAGCAGAAAGAGGCCTTTAGTGAAAGATGGAAAAAGCCACAGATTTCTTCTCAGAATTAGGCTGACAGAGACCTTGTAAAATGGTATGTGCCAGGCATCAGGGCCTGTTCCATACTCAACTTCTTTCTTTCTTCCTTCCTTCCCTACTCCCTTCCTTCCTTCCTTTCTTTCTTTTCTTCTTTTTAGTTTCTTTCTTTTTCTTTTCACAACAGTGTTTCTCTATGTAGCCCTTATTGTCCTCAAACTCACTCTGTAGACCAGGATGACCTCGAACTCACAGAGATCCACCCTCCTCTGCCTCTTTAGTGGTAAGATCAAAGGTGTGTGCCACCACCACTGGCCTATGCTTGACTTCCAGTTATGCAGAAAAAAGTTAACTCAGTCTGAGGAAGTTCTCCAGTGGCCACACACAACCTCCAGTTCTTGCTTGTCCAATGTATAGGGTCAGAATTAATCTTTATTTTTATGCTTATTTATTTTGTTTGGGGGATATACATGAAGGTCATAGGATAACCTAAGGAAGTTGGAATGGGGGGGAATTCCCTTCAAGAAGTGGGTCATGGTTTTGGCTATGTAGTATCTAGGTTCAAACTCATATAGCCAGGTTTGCCTACATGTGTCTTTAACCACTGAACTGTCCTGCCAGCCTAGCTTTATAATTGTTGACACAAGTATTCAGAAAACATCTCTTCCTGATGTCCAGAAACATATTTTGGGACCTAGCACAAAGCACTGAGGAAAGAAGTAGGTTTGCAGATGGAGTTTAAAGAAAGTCACGGCAATGTGTGGCTTAGAGGAAGACAGCGGAGTCCCTGCCCCCATTACAACTCACAATTTCCATGCACTGCTGGGGATGATACTTCTCTCATCAAGGACAGTCACTCCACTACCAAACTATACCATAGCCCCTTTATATGTCCACCTGTGTGGATAGTTTTGCATGTATGCCCCCCAGCTTCTCAGTAGCATCTCCAGTGGCCTTTGATCCTTCCGTTCTGTGAGGAAAGAGTCACTCTCCCACAGAGGAACCTCTGAGGTCGTACATCTGAACCCATTCCCCAGACATCTTGCTCTGTGCCCTTTTCCCAGCCCTGTGACCGAACCTGGGGGGAGCCACCATTAAGTGCAGAGTAGCAGGGACAGCAGCCTGCTCTGCCAGTGTGCACAGCCATTTGGACATCTGTAAGTGATGGATGTGTGGGGCGGTATGGAAAACGTTAGCCTTAAGCAGACCCAGGTTCCCATCCCAGCCCGGCCATTTCCCAGCTGGGTGACTTTGAATAATTGACTTCTTCTAAACTTCAGTGTGTTCATCTGTTAAACAGGGACTGTAATGCCTGCTTGGCATGGTTTCCGTGGGAGTAAAGTGGGAAGTGCTCTGTGCATTGTGAGCACTTGGGAGAGCGAGTGCTCCTCCTTCCAGAACGCTTTCTTTATTGAGCCTAGAATGGCTATCTAGGCCTGTTGGCTAACTGGAGAGGAGTCTCAAGGTTACAGAGCTGACCTTATGATCTTTTAGCTGGGCATGGTGGTGCACTCCTGTAATTCCAGCACTTAGGAAGCCGAGGCACTGTAATGACAAGTTTGAGGGCAGATGGAGTATGGATTCACAGGGAGACTTTATCTCAAAATGCCCCAAACAAAACAGTATACAACACAAACTCTCTTAACACTGTGATTCTTTTAATATTTGTATATATATTTAATATATGTGATATATATATGCATATATATATATATATATATATATATATATATATATATATATCACCTTTAGATTGTGAGTCCACAGGACTGAGAAGTGTTGCTTAGTAACGTATCAAAAGCAAACACAGAACTAACCTATTTTTCTGTTTTTTTTTCATTTGTGTAGAAGAGACTTCCCATGAAGTTAAGAAAAATCATATTTATGACCAAAACATAAAAGCCAAAGTGCTCGTGGAAATAACTATGCATTTGTCACTGTGGTGAGCACAGCACTTGCTCTGGCTGATAAGCTCGTCTGGCTCTGGGATCGCACAAGGGAGCACAAACACGCCTAAGTGCTCGTGATAAACCTGGGGAGCCAGAGGCTTCACACATCTGCTTCAATTCACGTTTGTAAATGAGAGAATTTATTTTCCTGATGTAGCCAGGAAATCTGGGCTGAGAGGGCCAGGGCTGGGGTGCTCTCAGATGGGCAGTGTGAACGTCCAAAATGGAATTTATTTCCAACTTTTAGTTGTGAAACAAATCATAAAGCAGTTCAAATGTAGCCTGGTTTTATTCTTTTTTTTTAAAGCAATTTAAATAAAACTGACTCAAGTTTGGTCCTCCTGGGAAAAACACTCCACAAAGAAGCCATGGCCGGTTCATCTGTGCGGCTATCTTTTGTGTGATGAACGTCTGTTACTGTCCTTGATGTGATGTCTTTGTCTTCAGACCTAAGTTGCGGTGCAGTCAATAGAGGGCACCCCATGGTGGCAGTGGGAAAGCCGTATGTGAGAGTGTGACAGGATGTGAATGAGCAGTCATATGTACAGGTGTGCTCATGAGTGTTGCATGTGTGTCTGTGTGAGGGTACCCGGATGTGGGCATGTCTGCATGTGACCATATGCATGCGTGTGACTGAGTATGTGTGTGCGAATGCTTGTATGTGAATGTTGCTATCTGCCTCATGTGTGCACATGGATGTGTGCACATGGATGTGTGCACGAGTGCAACACATGCATGGCTGTGGGAGTTTTGTGCATGTATGGGAGCGTTTGAGAGTTGGTCTGCATGTACCCACACAATGTGGGGGAGCTGCAAAGGAATCCAGCAGAGTGATTGGCATGCACCTACAGGTCTAACCTGTGCTCTCTCTACTCAGGTTCCCCAAGATGCCCCTTACACTGGGCCCTCTGTGCTTCCTTTGTGGACATTAGAGGTGACTTTTCTGGGCCTGTGAAAAGGGCTACAGAATCTGCCTCACTGGGTTTCTGTGAAGATGCAGTGAGCTTTCTTTAGGTACACCCAGCAGGGTGCAGCAAAGCCCTGGGCCCCTTAAAACCCTCCCCTTGCAGTGCTAACCTGGAGTCACGGTTCCAGGACTGTCAGTGTCTAGTACAGAATCCTCTTGGTGACCTCATAGCCGTTCTCTAGAGCCAGAGTAAGTAGAAGCGCACTGGGCCCTCTTTGCTGGTCCTCCCAGCCTCCTAACTGTTCCTCTTTTCAGTCTTCATAGGTTCTGGTGAGCGAACAGAGTCAGGATGGTGGGGGTGGGTCTGTGAGACCTGGTCGGCATTAGTGTGCTAAGCTACCATGACAAAGCATCGCGGGCTGGGTGGCTTGAAGAGCGGGGAATGGATTTTCTCTCAACTCTGGCGACTAGAAGTCTGGCATCACCGTGTTGACAGGGTTGGTTCCTTCTGAGGCCACCCTTGGCTTGCACATGCTGTATCCATCCGCCTGTCAGCTTTCCTCTGTGTGTGTGTCTGTGTCTCGGTCCCCCTCCTTTAGGACCCTGACTCCTTGGGTCATGGTCTCACTTTATCTTACCTTAACTAACTCTCTAAGACCCCATCCTCAAACACAGGCATGTTCTGAGCTACTAGGGATCAGGACATTGCCGCCCCCGTAGAAACTTGGCGGGAATGCTGTTTAGCCTATGACGTCATCACGTTCAGGCTTGACCTGGGAAAGGAGACTACACAGCACGTTCCTCCCAAAGCATGGTGACATGATGTGTGTTGTCTTCAGAGGTTATACTCCAGAACTATGTAATCGATTTACAAGGAACCCTCCATGTGCATATGCATTCAGGTGTGTGGGGGGAGCAAGATTGATATCAGCTCTCTTCCTCTGTAACAATCTACCTTTTTTTTAATTAAAATTATATTTTGGGCTAGCTCCAGCTAGGCATTGAACTTGGGTTATCACCTTTCCCCATTGAGCCTCTCACGAGCTCGTCACCTTCTTTTTAAAGACAAGGTTTCCCCTGAGCCTAGAGATTACCAGTGAGGTTAGACCAGCTGGCTCTCAAGTCCTAGAAACACCCTGTCGTCTGCCCCCCCCCCGCCCACACCCACACCCCCTGCTACCCTCCCTTTGACGGATGACTATCTTATACCTTCATACCTGGCTTTTCTTGAGTTTTAGGGATCAAAGCCAGATCTTTATCTTTGCATGGCAAGCACTTTGCCCACTGAGACATCTCTCCAAAATTGAAACCTTTTAAGTAAACTGCATAGTTTTGTGTTCAGCTACAGTTAGTTATAGCTGTCCTCAGCTACCTGCAACCCACCTCCTTGGATACAGGATGCTGGTGTGAGCTGGAAGCAGAGAGCTGATGATTAGAGATTTAGGCAGAGTCTGACAAGTGCCACACAGACTATGGGGACCCTGACTGTCATACGAAAGAGGCTTAGCCTCTCTGTCTCCCAGCAGCCTGAGGGGTCTCTTCAAGCAGCCAAATGCTGTGGTAAAAACCATCTATCCAGCAGGAGGGCCTCAGAAGGGATTTCTTCTGTCAGCTCCATGTGAAGAACCCTCACAGTGAGGCCGATGGGAAGTGATGCGTGCCCTTCAAAGTGAATGAATAGGAACGTGAATGGAGGCTTCCCAAAGAACTGGATTTTGTTTGTAGACCACCCCTTTCAATACATTAGCATGCATTTGGGAACGAGCAGTCCTCAGGAAATCTGCCGGCTGATGTGGTTTGGAAGAGAGTCACTCAGCGAGCTGATGGGAGTCACTGATTAAACCCACATTCCTTCCAGAATAGTCTGGCAGCCTCTGCCAAATGCCTGGGCCAGCCTAGCTGCTCTCTAGTTTGTGTTTGCCTTTGCAGGGAGGTTTTACCTGGAGTGCTATCTGAAGTTCAGAGAGATGCTCACTGACCCCAGGACACCTGCCCTCTGCCTCCAAAACTACCCAAGGCAATAGGAAAGTGGAAATTTTTCATTGTTGCTTTTATTAATTTGTGATTGACCTACAATGACAGTTGTTTAAATTATACAAGTTGATACATTTAGACACATTTGCACACACATTTGGGAGAATTTGATACATTTAGATACATTTGTGCTTTGGGAACTTTCCAACAATCAAGTTCTTGCCTGTAGCTGTAACCCTCCAAATTTCTTCATGCTTGCTTACGTTACTTCTTCCCATCCTTCTGCCAGACCATCAGGAATCACAGGATTTCTGTTACTTTTGATTTGTTTTTCCTTATAGATAGATAGATGATAGATAGATAGATAGATAGATAGATAGATAGATAGATAGATAGATAGACAACCACATATTTATTTAGTATGTGTATCATGTATGTGGCTACATGTCCTTGTCTCTTTTTCCACCTTGTAGATCCAGGGAACTGAATAAACACCTATGCTTAATAGGCCAGACTTACTGGCCCTTGTTTTATTTTTTGAGATAGGATTTTATACCATCGCCCAGGCTAACCTCAACTCACTTGTAGCCCAGGCTGGCTTCCAGCTCACAGTGATCTTCCTGCCAGAGTGCTGGGATTAGAAGCATGAACGATCATGTCCAGCCAAGACCTCACTCCTTAAACTAGGTTAGCCTAGGACTTTCTATGTATCCTGGAATGGACTTGAACTTGTGGTAATGCTCCTCTCCTGGCCTCCCAAGGGCTGGCACTCTGGATGTAGCCTACCACACCTGGCTCACGGTAAGAAACAACCAAGTTGCTCAGAGCTGTTATGCTTCGCATTCCCGTAAGCATCATGTGAGAATTCCAATATCCACGTCTAATTTTCTTTGACCTCTGGCTACTTCTCAAGATTTTCTCTTTATCATTGATTTTAAGCAGTATAGTTATAACATAGCTTATTGTAATTTTTTATTTTTATTTTTTTGAGACAGGATGTGGCTCACTGCTACTCCTCCTGCCTCAGCCTCTCACATTCTGGGATTACAGATATGAGTCACCACACCTAGCTAGAGGGAGAGAGAGGGAGGGAGGGAGGGAGGGAAGGAGGGAGGGAGGGAGGAGGGAGGGAGATCTGCAGGTGTGCCTGGCATGTCAAACTTACAGAGGTCATAGGATAGCTTTTGAGAATTGGCTCTCTACCCCACCATGGGTTCCAGAGATCAAACTCCAGTTGTCAGGCTTGTTCAGAAAGCACTTTAACTTTCTGGGCCATCTTGCCATCCTTCAGCTAACTGTTCCTATTGCTTATTGTCTACTTTCTATTGTGATTATTGGATAAATGGGTTTGTAGGGGTTTTGTTTTAAGATTTATTTTATTTGTATGAGTATACTGTAGTTGTCTTCAGACACACCAGAAGAGGGCATTGGACCCCATTACAGATGGTTGTGAACCACCATGTGGTTGCTGGGAATTGAACTGGAAACCTCTGGAAGAGCAGTCAGTGCTCTTAACCGCTGAGCCATCTCTTCAGCCCGCGTTTGTAGCTTTCACCAAGTTAGAAAACATTCGCCGGGCGTGGTGGCGCGCGCGCCTTTAATCCCAGCACTCGGGAGGCAGAGGCAGGCGGATTTCTGAGTTCGAGGCCAGCCTGGTCTACAAAGTGAGTTCCAGGACAGCCAGGGCTACACAGAGAAACCCTGTCTCAAAAAACCAAAAAAAAAAAAAAAAAAAAGAAAAGAAAAGAAAACATTCTTGAACATTGCCTCTTCATGTATTTCTTATTTCTTTCTCTCTCTTCTCCTTCTGGGGCTCCCACAATGTGTAGTTGGCTTCCTGAAGCCCCAAGGTCCCCTTGCTCTTTTCTCTTTCTCCTCTTCCAGAAGGTTCTTTGTTCAATGTGGATGCTTTCTATTGTCTCCTGGCTCAACAGTCTCTGCTTCTGCAGTCAATCTGCCATCAATCCCTCCGTCATGTTCTTCATCTCAGGCTCGGCCATTTTCACTTCCAGGATTCTAATTTGGGTCTTTGTCATGTCCTTGGTGGCCCCCCTTCTGGAACACATGCACTCGGTTGCAGTAGTTGTTTTACATCTTCCTGTGCTAATTCCAACATCTGCAGCCATTGTGGGGTTTTGATTAATTGATTTTTCTCATCCTGGGCCGATTTTCCTGGTGGTAATTTCTATTGAGTGTTGGAGTTTTAAAGTTTCTATAAATATGCAGAAGCTTTGCTGTCACAGCTCAAGATGCAACTTTAGGGGCCACAAGCATGTGTAAGGTACTATGCTGTGGTCATAGGGATAATGTCATAAATCAGAGGAATGTTTTAGCGCCATTACAATGTTACAGGGACACTTGTATATGCCAGTGATGCTCAGTTGTTCTTTGTTTAAATTACATTGTAATATGTTTGTATGTATTATGTGTGTACATGCCTGTGTATATGTCTCTGTGGGGTCTCTCTCTCTGTCTCTCTGTCTCTCTGTCTCTCTGTCTCTCTCTCTCTCTCTCGTGTGTGTGTGTGTGTGTGTGTGTGTGTGTGTGTGTGTGTGTGTACACTCACATGTTTGTGTGTGAGGGGATTCATGTTCCATGGCACATATGTGGAGGCCAGAGGACAACTTGCTGGGGGTAGTTCTCTCCTTCTACCATGTGATCCCAGGGCAACATTGAGCTCATGTTGTCTGGCTTGGCAGCCCATGTCTTTATGGCTGAGCCATCCTGAGTCTTGCCAAGCACATGTGACAATCCCCAGCACTGAGCATCATGGCTCATACCAGTACTTTCAGCTCTTGGGAGGTAGAGACAAAGAGATAGGGGGTTCAAGGTCATCCATAGCATCTTCAGGGTTTCCTTATCTACTTCAAGGTCATCCTTAGCTACTGATGGAATTTAAGGCCAGCCTAGAAAGAGCCTGTCTCAAAACAAGCAAGGAAAAAAATAACCTATAAAAAACAAAACAAGAAATGTAGTTCAGTTTCCAATATAGTGAATTCATTGTCATGGCAACATGGGAGTGCATACAGATGTAGAGGCATAGGAGAGGGGTTCAGTATGGCCATTTGATGCCATGTGTTGTGTATGCCACAGTAGGCATGATCTCATCAGCATGTGTAAGGTACTGTGCTGTGATCATAGGAATAATGTCATAAATCAGAGGAATGTTTTAGTGCCATTACGATGTTACAGGAACACTTGTATATGCCAGTGTAGCGCATGACCTAACATGAGACTGATTGTTCCTGCTGCTCAGGCAGGACCTTCCAGATGCCTGATGTGTAGCATACTGTGGAGAGTGTGTTATGGAGTCTACTCCTGGACACAGTGCTCTTTGCTTCCCTGAGTGTGTGCCGGCTGCCATTTCCTGAAGTCCTTTGCAGTGGTTCTTTTCCCTACCCCGAGTAGTTTCCACTCACTAGGGCTCCACTTACTGCCGGGATGGACCCTCGGCAGATCTCTATGACTATCTCACAGCATGGACATACCCTCCCAGTGATGGCTCAGGCTCTGAACTGGGGTGAATTCAGGCTTCTAGCTTTGCTGGTTCATAGCTTACTTCTCGAACGGCAATACACCTGCCTCTCATTACCCCGAGTTTATGTCTTTTTCTCAGCTCTAATATGCATGTAAAGCACTTTCAGAGCTGTTCATCCGAAGCCCTGTGAGAAGCAGCTTAGCTGACTAGAGCATATGGTTTGTGTATAATTGCTTTCATCTTTACCTTACACTTCGCAAAGTTGCCTGCACCAGCCACGTCCCTACCTTCTGCAAGGTCCTAACACACAGTAATTCTCCTTGCCCCATGGTTTCGCTTTCCATGATTAAAGTAGCCGTGACTAATGACAGTCTGAACATTATGAATAAAAAAATAAATTAGAAATAAACAGCTCATAAGTTTTCCATTGCACACTGCTCTGAGTGGCGTGATGAAATCTCACACCATCCCGCTGACTCTGGGATATGAATCACGTCTTCCTCTATGACATCTACATGGGTATGTGCTACCCACCTGGCATTCTCATCAATGGATGACCTAGGGTCGCCTGAAGCACAGGATGGTCCTCCTGAGGAAGCATCTGAAGGTCATTAGTTACCTCACTCTGTGTCACAATGCCTGTGTCCTTCTTCTTGGCTGCCTCATGTAGGTCGTGTATCATGTCATATAGCATCACAAAAATAACAAGGCAGCACAATCTAAATATTGAGCTGCTGTTTCAGTGAGAAAATTAAGGCAAAGATACCTAATGTTCTCTGGTTTCTATACACGCATGCATGTGTGTAGCACATGTTCACACACTCGAGTGCATATACACACACATACATACATGCACACAAGGGGTTCTTGTTAAAGCATTGAATGGCGGCATCAATTCTAAATAAATCATAGCAAGTGGGATTCTAAATAAATCATAGCACCAAGGTGGGCAGTCAGTAGATCAAGTATTAACTAAAAGGGAAGTCTGGTTAAACTCACCAGACAGGACTGGACTTCAGCTGAAGACAGGCCAGGGTGACCAGATATCATCTGGGGGCTGATGGAGAGTGAGGAAGCCCACCAGGATTCTGGGATGGTCAGATACCAAGGCTGGCGTGGGTGTTGGGGGTGTGTGCTAAAGTGACATGGGAGGGTTTGTGTCTGGCACTGAATCTTACAAGGAAGCACAGAATGGGCCCAATAGAAGGCTCGGCGGCTTGACTTTGTTAGACCGAGCATAGAGCCCTGCCCCCGCCCTGCCCCCGCCCCCGCCCCTGCCCTGTTCTCCTTTCCCTTCCTGTGTCACAGTGAGTAAAAATTACATCTCAGGCTGGAAAAAACACCCTTCAGTTGTAAGGCATGTACTCTGTGTGTGTGTGTGTGTGTGTGTGTGTGTGTGTGTGTAAACAAGAAGAGGACATCAGATGCCCTGGAGCTGGAGTTACAAGTGGTTGTGAGTTGCCCAATGTCAGCCCTCGGCAAGAACAGCAAGTGCTCTTAACTACAGAGCCATCTCTCCAGTTCCTAAATTTGCATCTTTATGTTTGAATCTGATAAATGCACTATATAACTCAAGTGAACAGATTAATACCTTTACTTTGTTGGCTTTTAGGGTTCCTTCCTAGCTTAAACACACACACACACACACACACACACACACACACACACACACACACACACAACCACCGTTGCCACCATTGCTACCTGAATGCCAAAAGAAGAAAAGAGTTAGTGCCCTCTATATCCTTTTAGGACTTAAGCCCTGGTTTGTCAGGGATGAGACGGTGGGTCAGTCACTTTTCTCTGAACCTATCTTCTTCCAAGCTTGCATCTCCTCACTTGGGATGACCGTAATTCTGGCCACAGAAGTTGCCCCATGGCTGGGTAGTTCAGTGATGCAGCATGTGCTTAACCAGTAGGAGGTCCTGGATTCAATTCCCAGCAACCAGAGATTTGTCAGGAAGTCAAATCAGGCCATGAGCACACCAGAGCTGTCCTGTGAGTTACTACTGTAGCGTACCCATCCCTGTGGTATTTCTTTTCTTCTCTCCCATGTCCAGCACAGGGCTGGGTATACATAGAGACTTTTGTTAAATTCTACTGAACCGAATTATCTAGGCCAAAGATCCCCTGGGAGGGAAGAAAGGAAAATGTCATAGTGAATTAGGCCAGGATTCCCACATCCAAGACATGGTATAGAGGGTTCATGGAGCATCCTGGGTGAAGAGAGGACATCTCTTGGGAGCCCAGAGAGCTGCGGCAAGGGCCACTTTTAATCCATCCCTGCCCCAAAGCCTCTTTTATTCACCCTCCCTTTGGCTTCCCTGGCCTGGCAGGGAGCCACCTCTGTTGCTTTCCTATTGTGTTTGCAAGTGTAGTAACACAACAGAGACCTGACACCTTCTGTGGAGGAGTCTTCAGAAATATTCAGAAATGTTCAGTGTTTATGATTGCTTTTCTTCTCATTAGAGAACCGCCTGGAGAATTTAATGACCTTTTAAGAAGTGGTCCGGAAAATACCACCACCACTGTAGATCATTTAGTACCCTTGTGGGGTTTCCTACTCCTCTGACCTGCAACTCATCTTCTCCCCCAACTTTTTGTCTTCTCGGTTCAGAAGTTGGATGGAGTCGCCAAGCTCAGGACAGTTCGAGAAGCCCCCTCTGAGTGCATCTGTCCCCCTGGTAAGTGATCCTCGACGGCTTCTGATCTCTGGAGGCCTGGCCCTTCTCTCTGCCATATGGTTGTAAAATGTTCAGATCACCCTCAGTCAAGAGCACAGTCTGGTGGTCCAGGCCAGGGCCCTCTGGGGACCATCCTGATACCTTTCCTTCTCAGCAGTTGGTTTGACAAAGACTCCAGCCACATGGGCTGCTCTGTTTTGATCAGTGGCATTGAGGTGCTCAGGAAACATTAAATCTGGCTTTGAAGAGAGGCTGAGTGGGTAGTGGGAAAGGGCTAGCCTCTGAATGGGTCTTCAGAATGAGCCGAAGGAGCTATCCTTTCTGCTCCATGACTGCTGTGTGTCGTGTGCTCACAGATACAGGAAGGGAACACTTGGCGAGCCTGAGCTTTGTTTTGGTTGTTGCTGCTTTTCGTAGACAAAGAAGATGGTACCAGAAGAGTCCATCTGGGGCATCCGGGTGATCAAGTCTCTTTGTTATGCTGGTGTGGAGTAGGAGGGTCCCGGATAAACCCGGGGCTTCTGAGAGCTGCATCCATGTGGCTCAAATCCAGATGCAGAGTGGGAAGGACTGCACGGAGTGCTGTGTGATCACAGCTAAGAGTTTAGGGTAGAGTTTCCACCTGGGCTTTCAAGGTCAGACTGCGCCTTGCATAGGATGCTGTAACACAGGGAGGGAGGGAGAGGTTCATGGCAATGTGTTTCATGTTAGAAGGGTTTTCTCTGTGGGTGTGTGTATGTATATGTTCATGTGTTTGTACACGTGTATGTGGAGGTCAGAGGTTGGTGGGGAGTGTCTTCTTCATACACCTTAGTTTTTGAGACAGGTTCTCTTACTGAACTTGGAGCCATGCTGACTGACCAGGATCCTCTTGTCCTCCCCAGCACTGGGATCACAATCAGTGCTAACCCACAGAGCTTCTTACATGGGATCTGAACCTGGGTCCTATGCTTGTAAAGCTAGCCCATCATCAACTCGGCCATCTTCCCCACCCTGAGAGTGGCTTCTGTAACTGGTATAGAACAGGTGAGAGCTGAACCGGTGCCTCCATCAGCATCAGTAAGTTCACTTCAAGGCTCCCAGAAGTCATTCGTGTCTTAGGGTTAGGAGCTAAACTTGGCGGATCTGATGGGAAATTCTGTCTCTGGACTCTGGAAGATTTTATGGTTGAGTTTAAGCCTTTAAGTCAACACCGAGGTTCTAAAGAGGAAAAAAAATGTAACTGGTAGTGATATTTGTGGCTCAGAAATAAGAATTTCTATTTTTAAATGGGAGACCCATAAATGAAATTTTGGGGATCATTTATAAAATATGTAAAATGAGGTTATCTTTCTTCTCTTCTTTCATTCTTTCTGTTACATATGTCTAGTCCATCTCCACAGGCTCTTATCTATGGATTAACCAGAGATTCAGCTAAATAGAGGTCATTTCCTAACAACTATAATATAACAGCTACTTGTATATTATAGGTCATCTTGAAATGATTTAAATATACAAGAAACAGCATAGCCTAGACAAATATAATGCATATGCAGATGCAATGTAAATGTATATGCAAATACAATGCTGTTCTATATAAAGGACTTACACACCATGTAGGGGGATGGACAGAATCATTGAAGCAGTCTCCCATAGATTCCATGGGTCTCTTTTATATAAATGTGATTTATGTGAACAAGTGTGGGGTTTCTTAAGATTTATTTATGTGTGTGTGTGTGTGCAGATGCCTTCGGAATTCAGAAAAAGGTAATAGATCTTCTAGGGTTAGAGTTATAGGTGGTTATAAGCCACCTGATGTGCTGATATGGGTGCTGGGAACAAAACTCTGGTCCTCTGAAAGAGTATCAAGTACTCATAACCACTGAGCCCAGCCGCCATAAGTGTGTCTTTAAAATGGGATGCATGAGATATAGTTTCACAGTTTACAACCTGCATTTTGAATTTCTAAGCTGTTATGGAGTGGAATAAAAAAATCCTAAGATGAAAGTTTGATTATTCTTATTTGTAGGTGTGGCCTACAATGAGACTATTGTCTGCCATGCTTGCCAACAGAATGTTCACAAGTCTCAAATATGGAAGGGATGTGGGAAGAGGAGGAGGAAGAAGGGGAGGAGGAGGAGGCTGCGAGTAGGGCTTGCTTCGGTTGTCTTGGGAGTGTCTGGCTGCTATGCTGCAGTTAATGCAACTCTTGGGATATACCAGCATTGTCTCATAGGCCCCCTGCCTGCCTGTGTTCACATCCTGTCACACCCTCCCCCCTCGGCCTAAGTTCTAACTTAAGCCTTCTGAGTCCTTCATGAACACAAAGCCCCTGCAGTCTGGCATGCATTCTCTGAGACCAGAAAGGCCCTTCACTGCAGCACCGAAGGCCTGCGTTTGCTCCCTCTCTTCAAAGCTCTGATCAAAGAGGCCCTGCAGACTTTAGGACTCTGGAGACTCAGAGGGCCCTCTGTAGCTTGGATCTCCATCTGATCTGAGACACTGGCAGGTCATCACCCAGCTCCTTCCCATGCCCCTGGGAAACAGTGTAATCTTTTGTCAGGTCCTAGCAGAGAGCAGGCAGATAACCAGAGATGGGCAGTACTTTGTGTGTTGCCTGCTGTAAGCATTGCCTGTTGTGAGTTGGCTGTGCAGGCACAGAGCAGCCTGGGGAGCTTCAAGCAGGAAGATGATGGCCCAGCCCTTATGCCCAGGTCTACTGTGGGAGGACTTTCAGGGACTGGGCTGAATAGACTCTGTGGCTTGTGGTGGGTGAAGGGCTCTTGAGCCTTCGCCTCACCTATAAAGTGACACAGTGTATCTGACTGGTTTCCTCAAAAAGATATGGTCAAATTTTAGTGTTTGGTTCCTGGGAATAAGATTTTATTTGAAAATAGGGTCTTTCTAGTTTCCAGCACTTCCTTATCTGATAGAGGATGTTCTTCAAGACCCCTAGTGGATGCCTGAAGCTTTGGATACTGTCAAATCCATATATGTGTATGCAATTCCTCATATAGCAAATTTACGTATATATATGTATGTGTATATATATATATATATATATATATATATATATATATATATATATATATATGTGTGTGTGTGTGTGTGTGTGTGTGTGTATATATATATATATATATATACACACACACACACACACACACACACACACACACACCATTTTTCTACATATACATGTTATGCTGGCTAGTCATATGTCAATACCAACTAGAGTTATCTGAAAGGAGGGAAACTCAGTTGAGAAAATGACTCTATAAGATTCAACTGTAAGGCATTTTCTTAATTAGTAATTGATGGGAGAGGACCAGGCCATTGCAGGTGGTTGCCATCCCTGGGCTGGTGGTCCTGGACTCTATAAAAAGCAGGAAGGACAAGCCAGTATGTAGCATCCCTCCATGGTCTCTGCATCAGCTCCTGCCTCCAGGATCCTCCACTGTTTGAGTTCCTGTCCTGACTCCTTTCTGTGAGGAACAGTGCTGTGGAAGTATAAGGCAAATGAACCCTTCCCTCCCCAAATCTCTTTGGTCATAGTGTTTTATCACAGTAATAGTAACCCTGAGCAAGACACATGCCCATGATAAAGTTTGACTTATAGATTAGACACAACGAGACATAAACAACAGCTATTAAATACAACAGATATATTAGAGTAAAGGTTATGGGAGTGGGCTCTTTCACAAAACGTCTTATCATGCTCTCCTCTTTTTATCTAAAGGAAACATTTTGTAGCTTTCCTTGAAATGTTGAAATTGTCAGCTCAATGCTCTTGCACTGTGGGGCTAATGCTAAAATAAGCGTTCCTGGAACACCAGCACTGAGGTACCATGACAACCAATATGGTACCTGAGATAGTTGCTAGGCAACTAGCAGGGGGTGGCATATACGGCATGGATGCACTGAACAAAGGGATGGTTCATCCTGAAAAGGAGCAGGATGATGGGAGACTTCGCCACACTACTCAGAATGGTGTGTGGTTTGACATTACTGATTTCTGGAATTTTCCATTTAATATTTCTGGACCTTGGTTGACAGTGGGCAGTTGAAAATGCAGAAAGTAAAATTAGAGGTGGAGGGAGGGGATTTGCAATAATTAAGATTAGGATCTGGCAACAGTATCCTTCATGCTCAGCCAGTTTCCTGATCCTGCTAGCCTCCAGCCTTCTGGACCTATGATCAGGTTAAATGTGGTTGGAGTTTTAAAATATGTCTTTGAAAGGAGAGCAAAATATGACATAATAAACAATTTGAAGTGCTACAAAATGTTATGCTAGAGCACAGTCCTCTCACCTTACTCCCACTGGATCCCCTCCCCATTTCAGAGGCCACTCCTCTTTTGGCTTGACTGTGATGTGTTCCCCACAGGATCATGTGTTTAAACACTCACTTCCCAGCAGGTGGCGCTGTTCAGGGAGGTTGTGGAATCTTGAGATGTGGTGAAGCCATGCTGGAGGAAGTCCATCACTAGAGGTGGGCCTTGAGTCTGGTCCCAGTTGCTCTGTTGGCTGTCCCCTCAGTGCAGAATCAATATGTATGAGCAGCCAGTTTCCTCATTCTGCTATCAAGCTCTCCATGCCTTGTTCCCAGGCATGACTGCCTCTAGCCCTCTGGACCCAAGAACCACAATAAACTCTTTCTTCCTTAAGTTGTTTTTGTCAAAATATTTTTTCATAGCAACAGCAAAAACACTAATGCAGGTCAAGGGCAGATCAAGGGCAGGTCAAGGGCAGGTCAAGGGCAGGTCAAGGGCAGGTCAAGGGCAGGTCAAGGGCAGTCTGGCCTTGCAGAACATCCATGATGCTGTACGTTTGCATCATCTGATAGTGAAACTGTAACTAATCACATAGCACTAAAAAAATAGTTACTTTTATTATTTAATTATGGGAGTGTGGATATGCACGTGAGTTCCGGGTGCCTGTGGAGGACAGAAGAGGGCGCTGGGAACAAACTTGAGTCCTCTGCAAAAGCAGTATGTGCTCGTCCCCCAACCCAGCTCTCTGTCCCCCCTCATAGGACTTTTGAGCCCTTGAAATATGACGTGTACAGCTGAGGACCTGAATTTTAAGATTTATTTTCTTTTAACTAATTTTCATTTAAGTCACCATGTATGGCTGGTAGCTGTAGCACTGGAGAATCTGCTGCAGAGGTAATTTGCATATATAATACATATGTATACACACAGAGAAAGAGAGAGAGAGGGAGAGAGAGAGAGAGACTCATGTAGCCCAGACTGCTGTCCTTGAACTACCTAACCAAGGACTCACTGTGTAGCCAAGGATCACCTTGAACTTCTGATCTTCCTGCCTTTGTCCCTTGAGAGTTAAGATTGCAGGTGCATCCTGTATCTTTATAGAGTCTATAGGGTCTATAATATACACCAAACTGCATCCATCCTGTGATGGAGAAGTGAAAGCCTGGATATAACCTTGTTATCTGATTCTGGCTTTGTCTGAACCTCTTCCTGAGTCAGGAGTTGCTTCACACTTGGGTTATGATTGGGATGGAAGGGCCGATGCCTTCTGTTTGTCAAGAAGCTGACCAGGTTGACAATGAAGTGTGCTCTGTGGCACTAGGCCTGCACTGGGCTAAGAATAGCCATGATGCAGTGTTCCTCCCATGGGATACCTCAGGGCCAGCACTTTAAAGCCTGAGAGGCCTGAGTTCAAATCTTGACTCTTCATGGCTCACCTTGTGGGTCCTGGAAACAGTGTTCACCTTGGTTTATTCACTGCTCATTTGGCATGAAAACATTAATAGATTCTGATCATCCTTCATGAATAATGCAACACTGGAAACACGTCAAGCCCGTATCTAAAGTGCAGGGCCCAGAAACGAACCTGGTTTCAGGTGTGCCTGAGCTTAGGGACTGTCCCCATTACTCACCTTCTATCTATGTCCTTCTCAGACTGCCTTTCCTCACCAGCCCTATGACTGGAGATGGGGAGGTATTGAAGGCTAAACTGTGAGAACTCTTCAATTAATACTTGAAATCTTAACCCTTCCCTGTGCCTCAGAATGAGATGATCTTCAGAGAGTGGTACTTAAGGTGAAATGAGGTCATGAAGGTCTCTTCATAGTAAGAGATTTGGAGAACATATGCACGTACACACATACTCATGTGCACTCATGCACATACATGCATACACATGCACATGCATATAGGTACACACATATATATGCATGCACACACA
>LR749506.1:1245989-1320989 GCA_902729485.2 Mus minutoides | reverse complement strand
GTGACATGACTCACAATATCAGAGATGAAAGGATGACTGGAAGATGGGTAAATGGTTAGAAAAAGCAGGGATGTCTACACAGAAGGGAATTCTATTCAGTCATTAAAAAGGACAGGATCCTGTGATTTGTGGCAACGTGGATACACCCAGCCAGCTAAGAAACATAGTCCGGCTACAGAAGGACAAGTTCCTTGTGGTCTCAACTCATATGTGGTATCTTAAAAGGCTAATCTTACAAAAGTAGAGAAGGAGAGAGAGAGGAGAGATTGGCCCCAGATACCAAGTTGCATTAGGACAGGAGGGATCAGACCTGGCCGTGCTTTGCACAGTAGGATGATTGTCATTGGCAAGAACTCAGTCCCTATTTCAGAGCAGAGAGGACTTTGAACAATGAGAGAAGTGACACTGAATGTGCGAAGTGTTCTTGGCTACTCTTGGTTACTCCGTGTGTGCACGCATCCAAATGTCACGAACGCTTATGCACCCACTAAAAATGAAACTTGTGGGCTAGAGGGATGGGTCAGCAGTTAAGAGCACATCCTCTTACAGAGGTTTAGTTCCCAGAACCCACATTGGGCCTGTGCATTCATTCGGTCCCCATTCCTAGCTGCCCGAGTGAGTGCAGCAGAGACTGGCGCTCCATTGGCCCAGGCACTCCTGCTCTAGGAGATACCATGCCCTCCTCTGGCCTCCACAGGCACGTGAATACATACCCACATACTCACACATATATTTTAAATCTTAAGAAAACATTTTCAAGTATCTCCCCTTTCCTTACCGAGGAATCTGGATCCATTCCTCTAGGCACAGCTTGATCCCATTTCCTGAGATGTTTCCTCTTTTCTTTAGAAGAATCAGTTGCTCCTGATTCCTTGACCCTCCCCACCCCCAACCCCAACACTTTGGGTAGCCCTTTCCCACAGCACCTGTGAGCCGACCATGGAGTGTCATTTCTATGTCTGTTTCTAATGTCTGTTGCTACTTCTGGTCTGTGATCACTCAAAGGCAGGTTCAGGCCTGGAGGAAGGGCAGCTCAGCTCTCACTACTGTACACATGGACTTCAGTTGATTTTATAAATGTGTTTATGTGATTTGTGAAGTGACAGAGACATGTCTCATAGGGACTGTTGCAAAGAAGAGGCAGTAAAAAGTCTATAAATAAGCTGCTGTGGCCGATTCTGTTCTGGGCTTTCCACGTCGTCCAGCAGTGGAACATGCCATCAGTGGGCACTCTGTCCCACACCCGTGGCCAGTCAACTTTTTTCTGGTGCCTAGTCTTCATCCTGACTCTTTATCATGCTTTCAGCACATGGTAATTTTTGCTCTTGCTCATCTGAGATGTCACTCAGGCCAAAGCTTGGCTCGACTGACTTCTGAGTTTGCCCCAGGGGCCAATGATTGAAAAATCACTTGCATTTTTTTTTTTTTTTGGTGGTGGTGCTGGCCAGGGTCCCTAAGCAATGAATCACATCCGGTTGGACTCCTTGCCACTCTCTGATGTGGAAATATAACCCCATGGGGAAATGTTTAGATATCCTTCCCCAAAATGCCTACTGTGCCCTTCACCACTCACGTGGCCTGTGCATTCATTCTGTCCCCGTTCCTAGCTGCCTGAGTGGAGCAGAGACTGGAGCTCCATTGGCCCCGGCAATCCTGCATGGATTCATCCTGCTATATTACAGATTAGAATGTCATGGCCACATCCTAAAGTCTTGGCCATCAGCCTATGGTGCCATGGGAGGTAAAACCTTTTGGAGGTGAACCCTTTATGAGGTGAACCTTTAGGAAGGAAGTGAGGTCATCATGGGGGTGGTTCTTGTTGCCCTCCGGCCCCCACCCGCCATGAGATAAACAGCCTCCTGTCATAATGTTTTGCCTCACTCTGCTGACTATGAGCTCAGATAATTATTTCTTACTTTAAGTAGATTCTTACTGATATTTTATCACAGAGACAAAAAACTAATACCCTCACAACTAAGGCAACCTCTGCACAGGAGTACCTCCCTGTCTTTTCTGTCTAAGCCCCCAAGTGTCCCCCATTTTCCTCCATGTCTCCCAGAGGCAGAGGCAGAGGCAGAGGCAGAGGCAGAGGCAGAGGCAGAGGCAGAGGCAGAGGCAGAGGCAGAGGCAGAGGCAGAATGCCCCACATGAGCCACCTAATCCCTCACTGTTGACTCAGGGCCCTCAGTCTGTCTTCCATCCTTGGATGATGGAGCAGCCATCATGGGCTGAGATATGTTCCCTTCTACTGTTGGCATTTGGTCTTTTTGCTATGTATTGTAATGTTAAATACTAGTCCCCAAGTCCTAGTCACTCCCGGGGATGAGAGAATCTTAACATAGACCCAAGTGACACTAGGTGATATTGCCCCTCAAGCTATCCCCGATTGGTAAATAAAGATGCCTACAGCCTATAGCTGGGAAGGACAGACATAGGCAGAGCTTTTGGTTACTGAGCTTGCTGTCTGTGGCACGAGAGAGGAGGAGAAGATGTAGTGAGAGGAGAAGTCACTGTGGGGTAGGTAAGTTATAAAAACATGGCCATGAGGTTATAATTTGGAGTTATTGATAGAGAAGTAGAAATAATAGCTTAGAGGGTATATATATATATATATATATATATATATATATATATATATACTCAGCTCTAGTGCATTAAAGGCTGGTTGTAAATATAAAGGTTGTGTGTCTTTTATCTATGAACTGAATGATCAAAGGTGGGGTAGAATCCCCCGGGTTGAGATTAAATAATTACTACAACACTGGGGAACCAACATGTGGCAAGAACTCACTTTTAACAAAATTGATTTCAGATTCCCAAATAAAAATTTGTTCTGTGCTTTTAAGGCTATGGAGTTGGGGAGAAATAGTTCCTTAATAAGGTTTTGTTGTTGTTGTTTTGTTTTTTGTTTTGTTTTTTGTTTTTTCCCCTCAAGCCTTGCAGAGTTCCAGAAAGGATTGAAATGTATGCTGTTTTGGCATATGTGATTCTAGGGGTTGATATGGTGAGCTATGTCCCCCAAAATGGCTACACTTCAGACAGCAAAGTCCATGAGCTAAGATGGCAGTCTTAGACACCAGCCAGCATGGGCTCTTCCCAGGGACACCTCAGTGCTGTTGCTAAAGTGCAGCCTGAGCTGGGGACAGATGTCACTCAGGTGCATCACAGCAACCAAGCTAAAGCACAACAGACACAGGAGACAGAAACAGGCAGATCTCTAAATTCTGGACCAGCCTGGTCTACGCAATGAAGGCTTTTGTTTGGAAGTCTGCTGATAGATACAGCTGCTTCCAAACAAAAGTCACATTTCCCCTTAAAAATACTAACTAAATAGGTTTTTGCCTAATAATAATTAAGAGGGTCTTTAGTAATTAAAAAATATACAGCAATCTTAAATTTATATAAAGAAAAAGGAAAATATGGACATATTTATCTACATAAGGTATGTGTAATGGTTTGACTATGCTTTGCCCAGAAAGTGGCACTATTGTAGGTGTGGCCTTGTTGGAGTAGGTATGACCTTGTTGGAAGAATTGTGTCACTGTTGTGGTGGGCCATGAGACTCTCCTCCTAACCAGGGAGCCAATCTTCTCCTCTGGCCTTCAGATGAAAATGTAGATCTCAGCTCCTCCTGCACCATGCCTGCCTGGATGCTGCCATGCTCCCACCATGATGGTGATGGACAGAACCTCTAAGCCTATAAGCCAGCCTCTATTAAATGTTGTCCTTGTAGGAGTTGCCTTGGTCATGGTGCCTGTTCACAGCAGTAAAACCCTAACTAAGACAGAAGTTGGTACCAGGAGTAGGGTAATACTGTGCTAGCCCAGACCATGTTATTGTTTGGAAGAATGTTGATTTGGGGACTTTGGATTTGGAAAACCATGGAATGCTTTAAGTGCATTAGTGAATAGCATTTTAATGGAAAGGAGCAAACTGAGAAAGGAAAAATATAAAATGTATTGTCCAAGTAATAAAGGGGCATCAGGTTTGGGTGTGTGTCATTTGCTAGGTTGAGCTGTAATCAGTTCTCCCATGGGAGCCCTCATGTGTAGAGACTGGTTGCTCATAGCAGCATGACACCTGCTTTCAGGTTAGTTCTACCTTGGGAGCCCCACGTTACAAGAAGCCAAGCTGGCTGCTCAGAGTAACTTGAAATTCTACCCCATGCTAGCTCACATGAGCACAGCTTTTCTTTTCCTGTTGGATAAAAAACAAACCAACTCTGCCCCAATCTCAGCTCTGGGTCCTCACATTGACTAGCAGAATATATCTTTCCTAGGGCAAAATGCTATTGGCAACAGAAAAGCATTAATTTTTTAATTTGAATGTGGCTGGGACAATACCCAGAACTCATGGCAGATCTGGGAATTCAGGCAGCAGGGACTGGGGCAAGTCCTGTAGAGAGTAAGAAACCTCTCGATACAGCTGTACCCAGTGATGAAAGGAAGGAAGGAAGGAAGGAAGGAAGGAAGGAAGGAAGGAAGGAAGGAAGGAAGGAAGGAAGACTGAGTTGGAGTTTATGAAGACATTTCAACCTTTAAATTTTAGTTTGGTTTATGTTTTATTTGTTCACTGTATGGAGGAGGCAGGACACATATGGAGGCCAGAAAACCTTCTGCACAAATCAGCTCTCTCTTTCTACCCTGTAGGTATTGGGGATTCAATGCAGGTTGTCAGTTTTGGCAGCAAACACCTCTATTTATTGAGCCATCTTTCTGGCCCTAAAATACATTTTTAATATAGAGTTTAAGCATGTGGATTAAGAGACAGAAGTGGAAGGTAAGGCTCTCCTGATGTCATGGTATAAGCATCTCTGAGAGAGTCCCAAGCCCAGTGATTGTCATGAAGCAATCATTCATCTTGAGAGTGGAGATGCACCTTGCTGGCTTCATGTGGACCTTGTGCACGTGCCTCAGCCTGGAGCTTCCATTGGTCAGACTGTGAGAGAGTCTGTCATGAAGCCTTGTGGAGTCTGGGAAGGGAATCTGGTTTGGGTATAGATGGGCCAGGCTGTGAATTGTATCTGAGCCACCCATGAGCCCAGGCTGCTCAGGAAAGGGGTCTAGCTCACATCCCTACCCACTCATGCATACGCAGGGATAGGAATGGCATGGGCTGTCTTTAGAATAAACTAAGGTAAATGTATGTGGAAGTCCTTGGCACATGATAGGCATCTAGTAAAGATATACCGTGGGCTACGGGAGGTGAAGAAGAGCCTGCACACCACGACATTCCAGGGAGGCTAATATTTGGAACTAAGTCCAGCCTGAGAGGGTCCCTTTCCTGTCATTACCTCCCCTGCCAAAAGCAATGTTATTTCTGCTTAGACCCTTGATATATGTGACTTTAGTACACCCTCCTCCTTGAATCCTTTCGGGTCAAAAGTGTAGAGGGTAACCATGCATTTCCCCAGGGAGCCCTTGGACCTGAGATTCTTTCCACTGCTTTGGAGATGACCTGTAGGCAGGGCTTTAAAACCCATTTTCCTTCACACCAGGGGTTCCTCAGTGCTCCACAAAGGCCTTTCCACCCATCACCTTGCCCCACTATTCTCTTAAGCACTTTCTTTGGCCTTTCTCCATGAGGTTGTTCTCTTTGTGACACTCATGGGCTTGCATTGACCCATTGTCTGCTCACTGTTTAGAAGTAGCCCGAGTAGCCGGGAGTGGTGGCGCACGCCTTTAATCCCAGCACTCGGGAGGCAGAGGCAGGCGGATTTCTGAGTTCGAGGCCAGCCTGGTCTACAGAGTGAGTTCCAGGACAGCCAGGGCTATACAGAGAAACCCTGTCTCGAAAAAAACAAAAACAAAACAAAACAAAAGAAGGAGCCCGAGTATGGCCTGGACCCTATGTGCATGCTGGCCAGCACAGGACAATGTTAAAGGTGTTGGAGGTTAGGACCATAAGTGCAATGAGATTCATATAGGAAGGACAGTTTAGAGAGCAAAGAAGGACTTGGCAGCCATTGTAGAGGAGGGACTGGACTGTTCCCATCAGACTTGCTTGAGATAGGCTCTCCTATATCCCAGACTGGCTTTAAAATCACTAAAGCAAGAAGAATGGCTTTGAATTCCCATTCCTCCAACCTGCACCTCCTGACCACTGGGATTATAGGTGTGGGCCACCACGTCCTGTTTGTGAGGTGCTGGGGATTAAGCCCAGTCCTTCATGCCTGGTGACTTGAGTCCGCTCTTCAGAAGACTCAGTAGAAGGAGAAAACAGAGTTCCAAAAGTTGTCCTCTGACCTCCACACATAGGCTGTGACACTCACCCCTCATATATGCATTAATAATCATGATCATCATCAGCATCTTACAAAAGCAAATTATACTTTTTATTATTTTATCCAACAGACTTTTATGGACATAAAATACCAGCTACTTTCTAGGCATTTAGAAGACTTTAGTGAACAAGCCCAGAGATTCCATGCCTCTTTCAGGCACATGTTAGTAGGGGACAGACAATGTCTAAAAAGCAACATTAGGAGACTCCATGGAATATTCTCAGTGGGTAGATGCTCTGCAGACAGGTGTGTGTGTGTGTGTGTGTGTGTGTGTGTGTGTGTGTGTGTGTGTGTGTGTGTGTAAAACACTAATTAGTTTAACTGTTTGGCAAGCCCTTGGGTGATGACAGACAAGGATGATTAGCAGGGGCTTCTCTGGCTCAAACAACATGTAAATTTCCCTCGTGTGTGGACTCTCTCATGAACACACACTTGGTTCTGCTGCTGAAGGATTTGCACATACAGGCTTCCTTCTGGTGTGAATGATGGATGTAGGCATAGGATTGACGCTCAGCCTAGTGGGCATTCTTATACCTTCTCTGGTGGGCTCAGAAGCGAGAGATGATTACAGATCATGGACACTCCTTGTATTTGCATGATTGGGGGAGTCTGTGGAATCCCTATGGGTACATACCACTCAAGTGTGTAGTTTCCTCAAACATGACCTTGTACTCACAGAACAGTGAGACCGGATTGACCCAGTTTGTCTATCCAGTTGTTTATCTACTGAGACACCTTGATACAAATGTTTAGGGATCCCTCCTGGACCAGCAGCTGCTGAATTTGTTCTGTTGGAGTTGTATGGGTTCTTAAAAAGAAAAATTGCCATCTTTGGGGCTCAGACAGTTAGTTCTCTTTCTGGGTACAAGGAGGCAATGTCTGGTTCTTTTGCCTAGTAATATTCTCATCTGAAGAATTTACTAGGGATCACTGTAGGCATCTTCTTGGTTTTCGACTGCTGTTTCCATGGGAATAGCTTGAGGAGCCTGGGAGGAGGTCTCAGTTTTGTGAAGTCCTCAGAAAGGAGTGCATTCATCTCCAAAGTAAGAACTAAGAGAGAGAGAGAGAGAGAGAGAGACTTAGTGCCATCTCTTGTCAGTCACACCTGACTGTCTTCTTTCTGCCTCTTGAGTCCCACTTCTCTTTCAAAGTGGACCTGGCCCTGCAGTGTCTACAAACAATACACCACTCGGGCTATTTTTATCCTGCTGTTCTGTTCTGGCTGCAACCATGCAATAAAAACATCAGAGTCTTTGCTGTGCACATGAGTTATTGCCGGATCGAAGTCAGTGAAGCTGAGAACTCCAGAACTAGGACATCTCCTCTCCCCATCTCCAGCAAGACCTTGAGTTGGTCTAACCTCAGATCTTCCGATCTAACTTTATTTAGCCATGCCTCACTGCAGGGGCTTCTGAGATCTGAAGCCGTTCTTAGCAAGGGTTCTTGGGAGGCTCCGGCGTTGCCGGCTCTACCTCTGCGGCTGTGTGCTTCTGGGATGTGCTTCCACCACTGATAGATGCTTAGAGCTCCCAACCCCTTCTCAGTTGAATTCAAATGGGGTAATTCTAAGAAGCGTACCGAGTTGATGTGTGGCTGGCTTGCTACTCTGAGTCGATCCAGATTTTACTAGTTTCAGTGATGGTGCTCACCACAGCCCCCTAGAAGCAGAACTCCAGTATTAAGGTACCCCATGCACTCCCATGCCACCAATGCAGCCAAGCCCGCTCTTCCCCTCCCCTCTGCTGCCCGTTTCTTCCTCCAGAGTTGGATTTCTCACATATTTGTGTCTCCAGCTTTCTCAGCACAAGTGCTCTGGCTTGTTTTCAGCTCCCCGTGAAGGTTGTGGTGCAAGCCTGGGTCTTCCTGTGGCTGTGTGCCACTCTTAGCCTTCTGTGCCCTGGCCTCTGTAATGGCCACCTGTTAGCACTTCCCTGTTTGCTTCACCAATTTTTTTAAAACCTTTCTGTCCAAATGGAACATATTTCTGACAAGAACCTAGACTGCACTTACAGCTTGAAGAGTTTTTACGAACAGAACCCAGGTACAGGCCCCAGGAGTCCCCTATGTGTCCCTTCGTGTGTGCTCATGTGTGAAGAAGCCAGAGGTCAGTGTCTAGTGTCTTATTTAGATATTCTGCACCTCATCTTTTGAGGTGGTTTCTCACTGAACATGGAGTTCACCTACTCCCTAGACTGGCTCAGTAGCCAGATCCAGAGGTCTACCTGTCTGCCCCTATTCATTCCTAGCCCTAGGTTACTGGTGTGCTATGATGTGCCTGGCTTTGACATGGGTGCTGCCCACAGCTAAATGCTAAGACTACCCATAATACTGATCTCACACAGTACTTTCTGGGCGTCTTATGAAGCAAGAAGAGCAAGGGATGTGGACTTGTGTGCGTCTTCAGCTCAGTGTTCTGCTTGAGCTGTGGGTGGTTCGGTTTTTTGGCCGTTTGGGCAGCATCCAGCTTGAGGCTCTTATGAGTAGCACTTGGATAGAGTGTCTTGTGCGTCTCTCGGGGAACATGTGTGTGCATTTCTGTTGTGTTTATGCCTCACGGTGGAGTTGGGCACAAGGCATACATATGTGACACTCCAGTAACCAGCATTGACGTGTTTCCCAAAGAGGGTCCTAGTCTCCGAAGCATGCATGAAAATTCCAGCTCTTTGCAGCCTCCCAACACATGGCATTTTCTGCCTTTTTTTCATTTATTCCTTTGGGTGGCTTTGCAGGTCTATTTCTGGACTCTCTCTCTACCCATGTGCCAGTGCCACACCACATCATTCCAATTAAGAAAGCTTTGCGGCTGCTGCCGATACGAAGCCATCCATACACCGTCGCTCCTGGGCCATTCTCGGGTGTTCGAATTTCCACATAAATGTTGCAATCAATTTGCCAACCAAAAGCAAACAGACCTAAAACAAAAATAAAACCTCCTGGGATTTAAACAAACATCTCGTGTAGCTTAACTGATGCAGAAGTCACATCTTTGCCATCTCGAAGCCCCCGAGTTGTCGAGATGATTTGCTGTCCCTTGGGGCACCTCTTCTTGAGAGCATCTCATGTCTTTTGAGCATTTGTGGTCTCACATGTCCCCTATTGGATGTGGCCCTAGGACTTTAATGCTTTGGGTACCATTTAATTATTTTTACATTGTATTTGCTATTTACTTTATGCGGTGTGTATCCACAGTACACACATGGAGGTCGGAGGACTCAGATTGTCGGGCTTGTAGCAGGCACCTTTACCTGCAAACCCATCTCTGCAGCGCTATTTTAAATGAGAGTATTTTAAGTTTGCTTTCTCCATGCTGTGGATGCTCCCCACTGCCCTGCCCATCCCCCCAGTCCCATTGTTGCTTTTGGATCCAGTGGCCTGGCTACAGTTTGTTGTTAGGTCTAGTAGTTTAATAACCTCTTAGATTCTCTGTGTATTTTCTATCATTTGCTCTATAAATAGAGTTTTATTTGTCCCTTTCCAACCCTTATAAGCCTTTTTTTTTTATTTGCTGGCTCACTTTGGCAGCGACCTTTAGTAATGCTGGATAGAGTTGGCTGTGGCCCACGTCCTGGACTCAGAGAAAACATCAAGAGGCTTTTAAAATGAAACGACTGTGTGTTAAAATCTGTCAAATGATGCATCACATTTATGGGCTGATTGGATGTGTCTCTTCCTACTTGGTCTCTGTCAATGCAGCGAGTTGCCTAGGCTGAGGTTAGAATGAGAGCCACCTTCATGCTTCCGGAAAAATCCTGTTTGGGTGGGACCTTTAGTGTTTTGTTTGTTTGTTTGGTTGGTTGGTTTTGTTTTATACAGGGTTTCCTTTTGTAGCCCTAATTGTCTTGGCACTTACTCTGTAGACCAGGCTGACTTCAAAATCCCAGAGATTCTGCTGCCTCTGCCTCCCAAGTGCTGGGATCAAAGGTGTGTACTAGGGTCTTTAGACTTAATATGTTACTGGCATGGATTTGCTAGCATTGTGCAGAGGGAGTACATATTTATGGAGAGGTGGTATGATGTTGGGTTTAGTGTCGGGCTATGCTGGCCTCATAAAGCAAGGTGGTAGTCAGTGGTCTTGTTTCTGTTTTCTGAAAGAATTTGTGTTGTGAATGGCTTTTTTTTAGCTGTCCAGAAGAAATCACTGGGTATAAAACCCAGATCTAGGACTTCCTCTACCAAGGGTTCTGGTTTCATGTCCCATTCTGGGCCAACTCCCTTCTTCTGAGCATGTTCCTACCTGGAGATTGAATGAGCTGAGTCTCTCACCTCTAGGTTCAGCCACTCTTTTCCAGTTATCCACTGCTTTGTTACAAACAATCCTAAAACTTAAAGTGTGCATTTTGCATGGGCCTTTGGCTCTCCTCCCTTATAGCTGTGAGCTAGAAAGAGCTGAGCTAGGGTCCTCTGAAGGCTTGTCACTCATCTCTGTGGTCATGCATCAATGGCCCTCACCCAGAAGGAACCCCAGCCAGTATATGTACACCTGGTCTCTCCTGGCTTTTAGCTTCCTCCTGTGGTTAATGGGCCATTAAGGTGAGGGTCCTTTAAGAAAGTCACCATGTATGGCTCTTTGAACTGGAAACACACACAACTTCACTTCTGCCGTATTCTTCATCACAATCAAGCCACTGAGGCCTGCTCATCCTCAGAGGGACAGAGATTAGACAGGACCGTTTGATGGGAGCCATGCTGGAGAATGTGTGCGCACCCTCGGAACTGCCGCACATCTCTAGGGCTCAGCGTGGAGGTCTTGCTCTCCATGGTTACCCTCTCTATCCTAGGATGGGAGGTGGGGAGAGGCTGCTTGGGGCAGGACTATAGGGAAGAGGTCTGAGCCGATGTGGGAGTTTGGGGAAAGCTACAACCTGGTAGAAGAATGGGATCATTTGGGGCTCAAAAGTAAACTATCTTTTTTTTCTAATTTCTAGAGTTACTACCTGAAAACACAAGACTCACAGGTGTTTATACAAATTAAGATACAAATAAACGTGTGCAGGGCTGAGGAGATGGCTCATTTGAGAAGACAGTTGCTTTATATGCACAAGTCTCTGAGTTCAACCCCAGAACCCAAGTAAACAGAAGACTAAGCATGGTGGTGCACAGGTGTGACCCAGCACTTGGAAGCCAGAGACAAGATGACCTCTGGGGGCACTGGCCAGCCTCTTTGGCATGTTCGGTCAGTTCCAGGACAGTGAGAGATCTCATCTCAGAAGATGATGCCTAAGGAACAACACCTGAAGTTGTTCCCTGGCTAGTGTTCATGCACACACACACACACACATGCATACATATATGCACACATGCATATGTGTATATGTATGTACATATGCAAGTATACCTGCACAAACCTGCATACTTATATGTACACACACACATATACACATACTATATGCATGGACACCTGTACACGCACATACCTGCATACATTTATGCACACATACATATGTACACATATTCATGCATACCTACTCACACACACACACACAGAGACTGCTTATAGCATTTGAGGATATGTAGTATAAGCTCTTACTGCAGCATGTATGAACCTTGAGTGTGTCCTCCTGGGGTCTATATAGTAGAAGCTTGGTCTTCAGTGTTGCAGTGTTATGAGGGGGAACCTTTAAGTGGCTTGACATTGGACTCATGGGGGGCATTCTCAGAAGGAATTGGTGCTGTTCTCGTGATGTTTTGGGTTTTGAGAGACAGCTATTGTGACAGATCAAGCCTGACCCAAATGGCTTCCTTCTCTGTCACATGATCTCTCAGCATCCCACATGTTCCCATCACGATGGAATGTAGTCAGAGACCCTTTCCAGAACTGGCACCATGCTTGGACTTTTAGCCTCCCAAACTGTGATCTAACTCAATCTCCTTTCTTCATGAGCTATTTCTGGCCTTAGCTATTTTGTTATAGCAATGGAAAGTTGGCTAAGACATCTCATCAAAAAAATTTTTTTGAGATGAGGGGTCTTACCATGTAGCCTAGGCTATCTTGGAACGTGATACCATCCTATCTCCACCTTCTAAAAGCTGGGATTATGGTGTATACCACCACACATTGCCAGCAGCCATTACTGGCCGTTACTTCTATGCTTAGGGTGGTCATCTCGGTAATGAACAATAAATCAGACCTGGAAACTTGTGTTGGCAACTGTCAGCATATGCATGAGTCAGCTGATTTCAGTTTGTCCCCAGAGTCCACTCTGGGCTTGGCAAAGAGCAGCCATTTATGTCTGTCAACCCATAACTCAAACCTAACTGAGAACGGCTTTACTAAACACAGGGGTAAGGGGATGGCGTTTGCTTGCTTGTTGACTTTGGTTTAGCTAGAAAACCTGGGGGTAGATCTCTAACTTCAAGTGTGATTGGTTCTCAGGCTCCAGTGGTAACCTTTCCCCCAACCCTCTGTGCTAGGTGGTTACATGGGTGGCTCTGGACCATACCTTGTATACTTGGGCCTTGTGTAGCTCCTTCCCCATTGACTTGGCTTTGCTCTGGCTTATTTTTGAGCAACTGGATATTAGCAAGTATGGCCTAGTCAGAGGCTTGCTTATCTTTTTGTGTTCTGGGAAGATGGACCTGCTTGGAACCTTGCTGCCTGGCTCCAAAGATGCTGGGAGGCCACTTGGGGAGGGGGTGTGTGAGACCACCTTAGACAAGCTTTTAACTCGTAGGCACAGGGAGCACCTTCAGCTGTAACCATGCAGAGAGCTGCCGGCCTTAGCCCTGTCCGCTCACCCAGCCATCCGTGATCATAACTAGATATTCAGGACTACAGAGTTAAGATTGTGTTGTTATGTGACAGTTAATACATAAAATACCCTCTGTATGTAGTGTCATGACTGGTAGCAACTCCAGGCTCACAAGTCCTAGAGAGCATCAGCTTGTGTTAGTTTCAGGAAGTTGAGGCACTAGCTGTCATTTAACTAGTGGGTGACTATGTCTTCCCCAAACCTGCACTGCAGTTTAATCCCCATGGTAACAGTGTGAAGGTGCAGCGGCCTAGTCTGACTGTGGCGCTAGGGGATAGCTTTGGGAGGTGAGTAGGATAAGAGGATAGGATAGGATAGGATAACTCAGGTTGGAGTCCTCATGGTTGAGTCTGAGTGGTTTTCCAAGAAAAGGGACAATGACCAGACAGGGATGCAGACATGCTGGTGTTCCCCTCTCGCCATGCGCAGCTCTTGAGGATGCTGCCAGCAAGAAAGCCATCACTAGCCACAGCCCTTGACCTTGGGCCTCCAGAACCAGGAGCCAAGCAAACCTTTGTCTTTAGTACTTACCCAAACTACAATATATTTTGTGTGTATGTGTGCATGTGTATACAAGCACACATATTCTTCATAGCATGCATGAAGGTCAGAGGACAACTTGCAGGAGTTGCTTCTCTCCTTTCTGTTGTTTCTACCCTGCTGTGTAGTTCACACCATCGACCTCAGAAGATTCCCTTGTCTCTCCTCCCATCTCTCTGTAGGTGTTTTAGGTGGACGCCACCATGTATGGTTTTTAAATATAGGTTCAGGAGACTGGACTCAGGCTGTCGGGCTTGCACGGTAAGTGCTTTACCGGCTGATCGTTCTTGCTGGCCTCCATGTTGTGTTAGTAGTGGCGGAAAGCAGGCTGATTAACAAATCACCCGCCAATAGCATGTTGACATGGGATGAACGAACACTCATGATGGGCTAAGTGCAGGAAAAAAAAAAAAACCTCAAAGGGCAAATAGTTAAAGTCAGAGCTTGGCACACTAAGGAACAAGGGTTTCAAGATGGCAGTCGAGTAGAAGGGTGGAGATGTCGATTGAAGATGGCCCGGAAACAGGAATTAGCACCCTTGGGCTGGTGAAGTGAGGAAATCCTGCTGGAAGGGAGCAGGCATCCCATTCAGAGGCAGATGGATGTCTTGGCCCAACGCCGGTTTGCCCAGATTCCAAATATGTTCTAGCTCTTTCTCCTTGGATTTATAATTCAGTTCTATTTTTAAAGAAAGTGTCCAGGTGTTTCTGACTCATGGATATGTAAGTCTTTGTTGAGTGTGAGTTCCATGTGTGAGGGGTGTGTGTGTGTGTGTGTGTGTGTGTGTGTGTGTGTGTGTGTGTGTAAAGGATTGTCTGAGGAATATATTCGAGGCCATTTTTGTCTGTGGCTGAGTCCTATGAGACTTCAGCCAGGTTTCTCACCTCTAGCCTTCTCAGCCAAGCAGAGAATCTGAGTAGCAGTTTGTGACCAGAAGCCAATGGGTCCCTGGGTAGACCACAGAGAGATGTTCCAACTGGCTACTGTGGCTGTCCCTACTTGAGCACACACAGTTGTTCCCGGCTCTTTGAAGAGACTCTGCAGCCTTGAGCCTGTTGATGACAAAGTTGGAGGGACAGTTTGTTCGGAATGACTTGACACATCAGGCATCTGGGCCATCCACCTCTCGGAAATAGAATTAGAGTAGGAAATGTATTCCTGGCAGCGGAAGGTGCCCCCAGCAGCCTGCTGGAGCTGTCAGGGGCCCAGAGAGGGAGACAGAGCTTCCAGCACTGTAGACAAAGACCAGACCAGACCAGTCTCCTGGTCTGGGAGCAGGGAGGCTGGGGCCATAACCCTGTGAAAACATCTGGACAGCTGTGGAAGGTTCCCACTCCACCAAGGATGCTCCTCCCACTCCCTACCCAGCTCAGCAGGAAAAGCTCTGTAAGTGAGGTCTTCTTCAGGTGTGAATTTGCCTCACACTAGCCCATGGCTGGCTGCCCGTCATCACTCTGGGGACCTCCTTTCTCTGGCCCTTTCTTGTGACAGTCACTCCCCCTTTCCCTCTTGACTTTGGATTTCCTGCTGCACCGTATGCTCTACCAGAAGAGTCCAGCATTTTGACATTGCGACATGAAGCTGTCATCTGCAAAGTTCACACTTAAGACCTGCACAAGCAAGTAACAGGAAAAATCACCCCCCCAAAAAGAAAATTTCATAATATTTTAAGTAAGTTGATAATTTTGTGTTGGGCCGCATTCCTCGCTCTCCAGGGCTGCGTGTGACCCATGGGCCACAAGATGGGCACGTCTGCCAGGAATGAGTCACCTTGTACTCTTTGCCCCCTCCCCACTCTGGCTCTGACTGCCTCAGTCTGGCCTACCACTGCACCCTAGAAAGCCACAGCAAAATGGCCCATCTTTGTAGAAGGCAGAGACTTGACAATATGAGGGTGCAGAATGTTGTCACATGACACTATGAAATAAACACTGGCCTAGAAGGCAGCAGAACAGAGGCATTCCTTAAACCTGATCGTGTTACGACAGCCTCTGCCCAGTCGGCAGCACTCTCGGTTGTAGTCCTGAGTTTGAACCCACAATGTAGGGGTTCAAATCTTTCATGGGATGCTGGGTCCTCTCTGTGTGTGTTCCCCAAACACAGAAATTGAAATACCCCATCACAGACTCTTAGCCTCCTCACCGCTCATTTCCATACCTATATCTGGGCTCCTTTATTGCAAATGTCAGAAGCCTAGCTTACAGTGATTTCAATATCAGAAGTCTATTGAGCTCAGGTTTGCTGGTTACAGGCACAGTGACACCTTCTGTGTTGTATGTGTGTGAAAGTGAGTTTGTGTATGACTCTCTGTATGTGTGTGTCTATGTGTGTCTGTGTGTCTATGTGTGGGGGTGTCTATGTGTCTATGTGTGTGGATGTCTGTGTGGGTGTCTATGTGTGTGGGTGTCTGTGTGTGTGTCTATGTGTGGAGGTGTCTGTGTCTGTCTATGTGTATGCGTGTCTGTGTGTCTAAATGTATGTGTGTGTGTGTGTGTGTGTGTGTTTCTATGTGTGTGTGTGTCTATGTGTGTGTCTGTCTGTGTATGCGTGTCTGTGTGGGTGTCTATGTGTGTTGATGTCTGTGTGTGTGTCTGTGTGGGTGTGTCTGTGTCTATGTGTGTGGGTGTGTCTGTGTGTGTGTGAGTGTGTGTGCATGCTCTTGTTCTCAGAGCAAGACCATCAGAATCTGTCCACTCCAAGTAACTTCCATCACAAACATGAACATTTGTGTGCCTGCATCTGGGTGTGTTTGTGCCGTGACACCTGTGTAGAGGTCAGAGGACAGCTTTGGGTACCAGTCCTTCCACTTTGTTTGAGACAGAATGCATACACCAGGCTAGCTCACCCTTAAGAGTCTAAGGATTCTCCTGGCTCAACCTCCCATCTCATATCTAGAGCACTGGAACTACGGACATGTGCTTCCATGTCTGGCTTCACATGGGTTCTGGGGATTCGAACTCAGACCCTCCCACTTGAATAGCAAGCACTCCCCACACATACACACACACACACCCTCCTCCAAGGCAGTAAGACAGCCTCTGATCTGCCTCTTGGTCAGCACCTTGGCTCTGTTGGCTCGCTTCTCAGACAGGCACTTTCCTACAAGAGCAAAGCCAGCTTCTGCTGGCTGAGGCACGTGTCTTACCAGATGAAGGTCCTATGAGAACTCTCCCAATCTGCTCTAGTGGTCACCCGCTCACCCTGAACCTGTTCACCCCCTGACATGGTGACTGAGTGGATACAAGGCTTTGCTTGGCCAGGTTTCAGGTCAAGCATTAGCATCAGCTCTACCCAAATCCACACAGGCTGAGCCTCAGAAACAGGGTGGCTCCCCAGAAGAACTTAGGGTAATGCTGGAGAAAAAAAGAGTAGGGAAGGGGCTGGGGATGTGGTCCGGTTGGCGGTGTGCTTGCCTAGCATGCAAGCAGCCTGGGTTTAATTCACAGGGCTATATAAACTGGGCATGTGGTGCATGTGTAATCCAAGCACTTGGGAGGATCGGCAGTTCAAGGTCATCGTTAGTCACTTTGTGAGTTGGACACCAGCCTAGGATACATGAGCTCATATCTCAGAAAATAATTTAAGGCGCCTCTGGATGTAATTGTTCTCTAGAAATAAGACAGGAGGTTAGTTCTCTAGCCCCCGACACAGGCCATGCCTGCTGACTCTCATTCCATGTGCATTTGGATTTTCAAAGTCCTTGTTGGCTGTCACACAAGGCAGGAGAATCACCCATAAATAGCGATTGCCTCAGGTGACAGCTAGGCTCAGAGCCCATGGGGCAGGCACTCGCCTGTCCCTCCGCACAGCAGTGTTCCATCATGTTTCATGCCAATGAAGGTTCTCAGAGCAAACCATTAGAATCCAGCCACACCAATCAGCTTCCTTCCAATTGCTTGCTTTCAAGGTCTCCGTGAGCATTTGCCTGGGGGTTGTCAGTTCCTATTTAACACCCGCCGTCTGTCTGCTTGGTAATGGAAATAATCACGTGCACTGATAATGCGTGGCAACAAATGAAAGAAAATGGTCCCCTCCCCTAGTTAGTGTTTCCATGGATACAGAGGATGAAGAGTTCCATCCGTGGCTTAAACAGGAACAGTTTCAGGGCTTCATGGTCTGGGCTGATTCCCAACCAAACATCCTCAACCCAGACCTTGTAGAACTCCCAGAACTTGCCTGCATCTCTTCTGACGTTGGCTTGCCATCGCTGTTAGGGTTTTGCGCTTTCAGACCTTGGACAAGTGGCTTGGTTGCTTTGGGGCTTGTGGCAGCACCTTCTGGTGGAACATATCTCTTCTTGGCCAGGACGTGCCGACGAAGAGGAAGGGACCAGGGTCACAGGGTCCCATTCAAGGACTTATGACTCAGTTCTTTTTGCACCGTATGAGCTACAGGATCAAATTCAGGTCATCAGGCTTGGCCACACCCACAGAGCCATCTTGCTGGCTCTGATTTTTATATATTTTTTTGCGGGCGGGGGGGGGGGAGGTTGTTTGTTTATTTTTAATTAATTAATTAATTTTAAAGCAGGATCTTACTCTGTAGCCCTGGGTGTCCTGGAACTCACTATGTAGACAAACCTGGCCTTGAACTGTTTTTTTTGTTTGAGATGACTCCAGTTCTTTGTTTAGAATGGAGGTTGGGACATAGGATCCATATGTCCCTGATTACTGAGGCTATGTATGTTAACTGTACCATGGCGCGTGACCTCTGTGTCCATTGGTTCGCCAAGAACATTTTCACTATAGACCAAGTACAAGGACCACTTAGAAATCCAAATCCATGATCCTTCAAAATCCAAGATGCTACAGTGGGACAATGTTCATGGGGTGGGGCACAGCTAACACCAGTGCAAGGTCACCCTCAGGCCATGTATGTAAGGTGCAAGCAAGGCATTGCTGGCTTCATTCCCCCCCCCCCCCAAGGTATCTCATTTTGTGTGGGCACATGTGTATTCCAGAATCTTTTTAAAAATTATCTTTATAAAGTATCCTTTAAAAAAGTTACTCTGGTCCCAAAGAGTTAGAATGATGGATAGTCAACCTGTATCAAAGACTAAGAGAAGCGTTAGGTGGGAGAAAGCTCTGAGAGGGACTGGTCCCCAGGACCCACCTGTGCCCTATTGCAGGCACATGATGTCTCTGTGGATCAAGAGTTTTATGGCAGCTCTCTCGTCAGACTGAGGCTTATAGACACTTGCCAGTGTCTTGCCCCACAACACTGGACTTACTGTATGGAATACAGGCTGCCCTTTGCCTTCCTCCCGAGGGCAAGCGTGCTACATACATTGACGAGAGCTGCCCACACACGGGCTTATAGGCATGTCGGGATCTTTGACGGACATGGTCTGTGGCCTGAGGACAGCCTGGCGTGGCCTTTGCTCCTTGCTGAATGACTGGTGATTAGGTTTGGGTGACTTTCAAACAGTCTCCTGTGATTGGCGTGTGACCCAGTCCTACATCACTAACTTAGAGTACTCAAGGCCCTGGGTTTGATCCCCACTGTTGTAACCTTCCCACAAGCAAAACCAAAATGATTCGGTAGTGAGGCCCTCCTCATCCAGGGGATGACTGACTGACAGACACCAGATTGTTTGCCATCCCAGTGGGGTAATGTGGGCCATATCTTAACTGGAGAGGGGCAAGCTGCTGCGTAGCTGGTTCTTTTTGAGAGGCAGTGACTTGCCTGGCTAGGATTTCCCTTTTCCTCTCCTCTGCTCCCAAATTACAGAAAGCAAAACATCCAGGTCATGTTTCCAAATTTCAATTTCATAAACTGAAAACACATTTTAGGTCTCAAGAGACCAAAGACACCTTCATCTTGTTAACTCTGTAAGTCTTCAGTATTTACACAGCATGAACTCATGGGGCTCGTTCCTTTTTTACATGCACTGGAAGGATTGGCTGTTCCTTTGCTAAAGCTTCTTCCTTTTCAAGATTTATTTTTAGTTGTTGGGTATGCGTGTGTATGAGAGGGTGGGAAGGAGGAGGAAGAGGAGGAGAAGGAGGAGGAGAGAGAAAGAGAAGGAGAGAGAAAGAGAGAGAGAAGAAGGAGGAGGAGAGGGAGAAGGAGAAGAAGGAGAGGAGAAGGAGAAGGAGAAGGAGAAGGAGAAGGAGAAGGAGAAGGAGAAGGAGAAGGAGAAGGAGAAGGAGAAGGAGAAGGAGAAGGAGAAGAAAAGACAGAGAGATTGTGAGCCTCCTGATGTGGGTGCTAAGAACCAAACTTGGATCCTCTGGAAAAGCAGATACCCTTAGCTGGCCCCAACCTTATTCTATTATTTATTGTGTGCATGCCATATATTCATGTGTTTGGAAACACACAGGTGTGCAAAACGGTGTTCAAGAACATCATGCTTACTTCTCAGTCACTCTCCACTTTATTCCTTTGAGACAGAGTCTCTCCCTGAACTTGTAGCCTGCCATTTGTCAACTAGGCTCGTGGCCAGCAAGCCCCAGTGATGCTTCTATGCCTGCCTTGTCACATGGGTGCTGCGCAGCCAAGCTCAAGGTCTGATGGGTGGTGTAAGCACTCTTACCTACCAAGCACTTACCCAGACAATCTTATTCTTGTATGATCATTTTGAGTAGCTTTAGTTTTTTCTAACACTGGGATAAATCTCATAGCATTGTGAATGCTAGCAATGGTATCACTGAACAATCTTGAGTTTGTAAGTTGCAAAGGTGTGTTCACATCCGTGACCCTCCTGTCTCTCTGCTCTAAGTAGCTGGAATTACAGGTGTACACCACCCTATGACATCATCTTCCCAGCATTCCATGTGCCCTTTTATAGCTTCTTCCTTGAGTGGAAAAAAAAAATGGAGGTTCTTGGTTTAAGGAAAGAAAAAAGAAGTATGCCAAGGATACTAAGCCCTCCTGTGCAAACTAATTCTCTATCCATGAAATGATGAAGAAGGCAAAAGAAATTTGTGCCACTTTAGGGGTTTTGCCTCAAAGTGCAGGCCTTGTGGCCACAAAGCAAACGAGAGCCTAATTAAGATGGAAAAGATTAAGCCGTAGGGTTTGGTACTGTTGTGGTTTCAGACATCCACTGGGGTCTTGGAACTGATCCTCTATGGATTGGGGGCCTTGTGTTTCCCTGGCGATATATGGCTGCAGGCCCCATCATGCCTTACCGGCTACTTCCAGCTGGTTCTTGGTTGTGGGCAGGTGGGCGGGGAGAATGGAGGAAGGGCAGGGAGGCAGAAGCTCTGCAGGGTCTCCAGTCTCTGCCCCAGCTGGGTCCTGGCTTCAGCGCGATGACAAGGAGACCCACCCCCCACAGCAAGAGACATTTCCCATGTGCACAGCCTCAGATGGCTCAGCTCTGCAGAGGGGCAGACCCACAACAGCTCCCATGCGCACACGGCACACAATGTACCCTCATTTGGGTTTTGTTTTTTCGGGGGAGTTGTTTGTTTGCTTGTTTGTTTGGTTTGGGTTGGGGTTTTTTGTTTGTTTTTAGTTTTCTGATTTGTTTTGTATTTTCCAACTTAACTGTTCATTATTTCGCACAGGGATGGTGTGGGGTACATATTGCTAAGCAGTCCATTATGGTACATATGGCGAGACTGGAAGAAACTTGGCCCAGGGGGAAAATGCTTCTAGGGGGAAGAATCCCCCCATTTGAGAAGTATAAATAGGACCTGGGAAGAAGTAACTAAAAGCTCTCTTCTGGTACAGAGCGATGGAGGATGTGAAAGTTAAATGTGCTGAGCAAACGGGTTCTACATCTGTGAGTTCAGTGTAAGGAGGCAGGGGGAGGCAGGAAGGAGCATGCAGAGCCTACATCTGTCAGTTCAGTGATGTAAATAGGTGGTTAGAAGAGGGACATGGGTACATCAGGGCATGTGGCATCATGGGAAATTGCTTGGCAGTCCTGGGGCAGAGAAGTAGATGATGATGATGATGATGATGATGATGCTATGTCTACAGGTGTTGGGGTGGGATGGCTTCAGCTTTTTTAGATAGAAGGAGGCAGGCAGGGAGGATCTGGGAGGTCTCCTCAGGAGCTCCCTAGGTGGCTGTGAGGACCCCAAGGGAGAAGCAGGTTAGGTGAAAGAAGGTCCAGGTTCATTGTCAAGATGCACGGGGTGTTGTAGGTGTTGGCTCTGAGGCTCAGGAACCATTGTAACAAGCTGAGGAGAAAAGGATGCTCAAGAGAGATCACAGACATCCAGGCAGAGAGTGGCAAGGAAGATGTGGCAGATGCGTGCAGGACGGGGCAAACTGGACTGTGTCGCAGTGACATTGAGCACCAGCATGTGGCCACAGAATTCCTTCAAATGCTTGCCAGGACACGGTGGGTCAGGAACATGGTGAGACAGAGGTGGGAGCTCTGGGAGCAAGATGAGAGGGGACGAAAGGGGAATGGAGGGAAGGGACACAGGCAGGGCAGGGTGCTCCTGAGAAGAAGGAGTGTGAGAACTGAGTCCCTCACCCGGACACCAGGAGGGCAGGAGTGACCAAGGGTGGAGAAGCTGGAGGCCGTCCAAGCCCAGAGAAGGGTGGGTGGGGCCTGAAAGCCTGCAAAGGTTGTGCTGATGTTTCTGTTTCTGGGTGAGTGTGAAGAGCTGGGTGCATGGGACGGGAAGGTTGGGGGGGGGGACAGGAAGAGGGAGGGCCCCAGGCATCCAAGGGAAAGATCTGTGCCTTTGGAAGCCCTCCCTGTCTCTGGCTGGGCAGTGTTGCTGCACCCTGTAGAAACCCCTGCCCAGATGTGGTACCAGTGTTAAACCTGAGCCTCCTCTGCCCAACTAAGGGTCAGCTTGATGGTTCCTGGTTGTCCTATGACATTTAAAGATGTCCCTCTCACCCAGTGGTCAGACTGCAGGGGGGAGCCTGCAGGGACATAGATGGTAGAGGGAAGGACTTGTCTGGGAAGGGGGTTTAGGATAAACAGAAGGGGCCCGGGGCAATGTGGCCTGCAAAGAAAAAGTGTCCCGTTGCAGATGTTCCCAGGAGGGCTGGGAGTGTGATCAGAGCCTGGCCCGATGCCCCGTAGCACATCTGTCTCTCAGCTGTCTCTGGGTTCACACAGCACATGCCTCTTGGGTGGGTGCGCATCAGAACAGGCCACAGCTTTCCTGCTCATGAGAAAGCTTGGCTTCAAAGAGATTGGCTTTATTTTCACTGGGCTGGGGGTGGAGGAAGGGGGATGAGTCTAAACAAAAGTTAGAGCCTCTGAAGAAAACGCAGAGACTCGGTCCCGTCTCCCAACCACCCTATGTCAAGGTACGGCCTTGTTCTGAAAATGCTCTGTCAGGGACTGGCTCTCCCACTGGCAGCTGGGTAACCTGTGTCTCGTGGGCCATGGGATTCTGAGCCCGAGGAGATGCAACCATGCCTTGGAATGTGGGGGTTTTTCCCTCCCAGGCATGCTAGTTACAAATAGACATTTTCCTACGCTGGCTCATACCCTGGGCATCCCAAAGATGCCCTTCTGTGTGCTGTCGGGGGCGGTGCATTGCTCCGTCAACTCCTCCGCTTGTCTGTGGGCACCAAAATCAATTCATCTTTGTATCCTGGTCCCTGTGACCCCCAAGATGTGATGCCAAATGTAGAGATGAATTCTGAAGCTTTGAACTGCCTGGGTAAATAAAGAATGTTGAAAGAGAGATTCTCCCGGGGCCCACCATATAGCACTGTAAGAGATGATATCTGGCTTGTGACACCTGTCATACTCAATAAGATCCTTGATGTGTCACCAAGATAATCTTGTCATCGTCTCCTTTTCCTCTGAATCTGCAGCAGCACACCCTTCCCTCTGTGTCCTGTGTAAATGTCTCAGTCTGGTTTCTCCCTGGGCTCTAACTGAGGATACTTCCATGGGACCTTCTGGCATGGGAGCGGCTCCTTCCTGCCCTCTAAGAACAAGGACTCATCCTGCTTCTGCCCCCCCCCCNGCCCCGGCCTGCCCTTGCTCCCCCCCCACCCCTGTATCTCTGTGTTCTTTGTAGCTAAAGCGCACTTCTGAGGTAGCAGGGAATGAAGCACTCGAGCAGGAGGTAATGGCCGCTCAGGTTCAGAACCTAAAACGCTGCAGCCTCTGTGGAAAACAGCACATGGAGGTTTCTCAAGTTTTCAATTAAAACTAAAGACATGGCACGATCAGTAAATTATGGTTTGGGGCAAGGAATCCAAGTCTCCTCAGTTTCCTAGGCTGGCTTTGAACTTGTGATCTGCCGGCCCCAACCTGCCAAATAGCTGGGATTATAGGTGTATCTTGCCAGAGCCGGCCAAAATTTCTACCTTTGAATTTTTTTACCCCAGAGAATTAAAAGCGAGGTCTTGAACAGATGTTTGGACATGGAAGTTCATGGCGATGTCATCCTCAGGAGCTGAAACACAAGAGTGCCTCGAGAGTCCGCCATCATCATCATCATCGGGTGGATGAGGAGGAGAAGGATGCGCATACAGGCATACAGTGCAGCATTACTCACCCTTGCCTGGGAAGGATGCGCTCTCACACACTAACTTTACAGAGTTAAGTAAACCAGTCACAAGGGGGCAACTTCTGTTCCTATATGATTGGTTGCATAGAAGATGCATCCTATAAGCAAATTCACAGACAGAAAGGGCTGAAGAGAGAAGGGGGATCTAGTGTTTACTGTGGACAGCGTATGTGTTAAGGAGACAGACCTAGGGCAGTTATTCACAACCTTCCTTAGTGCTGTGACCCTTTAATACAATTCCTCATGTTGTAGTGACCTCCCCAACCATAAAATTATTTACATTGCTACCTCATAACGGTAATTTTTTGCTACAGCTCTGACTCATATGTAAATACCTGGTATGCAACCCCTGTGAAAGGTGCAGTCAACCCACCAGGGGGTCGAGACCCACAGGTTGAGAACCACCATGGGAGGGTTTAGTGAGGGCGTTGCTGAGGCTGCAGTGTGGCCTTTAAACCATGTCAGCACCTTGGCATCTGCCCAGTGTGCAGCAGCAGTTCTCGTGACAGCCTCCATCACAGCCATTTCCTCCTGGGCCTACCAAAAATGAGTCATTTTCTGGACCCACCTAAGGCTCCCCTTGTCCTAGGCTGTCCTCCCCTCTGGGTATGTCCTTGCTGACATCCTGTCTTGTTTCATATTCTCTGTAATATATTGTCTGGCATATAGCCTTCTCTTCCTCAATCCCTCTTCCCTCTTTACTCTGCACTGCTGAAGGTCCGCCGGTTCAAATCCCACCCCTACCTCTTACCAGCTGCATGTTCATTTCCATTACCAGAAAAGTGAGAATCATGGATGAGGAGCAGTACATTGCTGTGGCTAAGGCCAGGCTGGGCACGGGGCCCATGCTGGTCCGATGAGATTCAGCCACAGGCCCTCTCTCAGAGTCGGCTGTCCTTACGTAGGCCCCAGACCTTCTCAGAGCCACGCTGCCTCGGGTTGGGCAGGCAGAGCAGGGCCGTGGGTACACAGAACCAAGCAAAGCTGCGGGTCCTTATGTCCTCACTGGGGCAGTAAGAGAGCTGCGTGCACCCGTCCCCCATGGCTTTTTTAGAAAGTTAGACTAGGATTATGTTCCCAGCTCCTCTCACTCTGCGCTGAGGTTTCACTGGGCAGGAGCTGTGCTCACTGGGCAGCCACGCCTACCGGGGGTCACATTTCAAGTCAGGACTTAGAGATGGCTCTGTTTGTTTCTTTGTTTGTTTCTTTGTTTGTTTGTTTATTCAGCTACTTATTCTGCTTTGTAACCTTCGTTGTCCTGGAGCTCACTGTGTCCACCGGGCTATCCTCAGACACACGGAAATCCACCTGCCTCAGTCTCCCGAGTGCTAAGATTAAAGACGTGCGCCACTATGCCTGGTCTTAAATGGTGCATCTAGATCTTCACCTGTGTAGATCCTGTCCTCTTAAGATAGAAGCACGCGGCACTAAATGTGGCATAGAATGTCTCAGCAATCCATGGCCGTAGTTTTTAGGTCACTGTTTGCACATCTACAGCATCACTAATGCTGAGTTAGTCTGCTCTGAGGGCTGGCTGGGGTGATGGCTCGGCAGGAAAATGCTGGCCTTGCCAGCACATAGACCTGAGTTTGACCCCCAGTTTGTTTGTTTGTTTGTTTGTTTGTTTGTTTTAAAGCCAAGTGTGGTGTTATGCACGTGTAATCCCTAAGCTGGCAAGGCAGAGACAGGCTTGCTGCCCTGGGCTTGCTGCTTGCCCTACGTAGCAAAGTCCAGGCCAGTGGAAAGCCCATCTCAAAACAAAGTAGATGGCTATTGAGGAATGACACTTGAAGCTGTCCTCTGGCCTCCACACGCCTGCTCACATGTATCTGCTCATGTATACAGTGTTTCTGGATACATATGAACGTGCATACAGAACACACGGTACACGCACACACATACATAACTACGTCGCTAGTGTGTGCTATATTGAATCTAGCAGGCATCTTAACAGTCCTGTTTCTGTAGAGAAAAGCCTTGAGCTCACACATCTGCCTCTCAGTTACACACCACGTGATGTTGCAGTCATGAACAGACCACACATTTGACTGCCGTCTTAGGGTCACATGATCTAGGGTTGCCTCTCGGCCTGGGAACTGCATTCCGTGACGTTCACAGGTATGCAAGGTCAGGAGATTTTACAGAATCCTGTGACTGAACCCCTAGACTGAATGCCCAATTTCATCGTGACAGGTTCCTAGACAAGATACAGCAGAACAGACAGCACATGGGTCTCAAAAACTTCATTTACACAGTATTTCCAAATTCCCATCCAGAGATACACTGATCAATACAAACTTCCACCCTACCCCAGAGATCACAGAGTGGTGGTAACTACAGAGACACGTGTGCTGGGTCAATACAAAGTATCTGAGATGCTAACAAGTAGTGATCATCACAATTTTCCAAGAGTGTTGAAAATTTCTTTTTTTTTCCTCCGGTGAAGAGAGCTCAATGCCGCTATCTTTAGATAGGCGCACTATCTCAGAGACAAGATTTCAGAGGTGTTCCTGAGACATACTTGTGTGGCTTGGTGGGAAGGCTGGCCACTGTGCACTGTGGGTGACTGCAGATAGGGATAAGTTTGGGTTTTCCTTCCCCCCCAGGGACTTCCTCCAGGGCCAGCTTGAGGAAGGAGGGACCTGAAAGCTTCTTGTGACCAGAGCTCTTCAGAGAACACTTGGTACCTGCAACAAAGATGTCTGAAAGCTTTGACTCTCTTGGCAAGCACACAGCCCGCTGGCAATCTGCAAACGCAATCTTGTTTGGGAAGAATGATGGCTTGAAGCTGCAGCTTAACTATTAGGGCCTCCCTTCAAGTGGAAGTTTCCAGCCTTGAGGCCGCCTTTGCTCCTGCTGTTAGCTGTGGTTATAGATTCAAAAGTTGAGTATCTGTCACTGCACACATAACAGAATTCTGGGGACACCTTACAAAGTGAATGCTTTCAAGGTGATCTCTGAGTGTTTTTTTTTTTTTCAGGATCTCTAAAAAAGTTTTAAATTTTTAATAAAAAAAAAGTAGGCAAATTTTTTTAAGACTCAAATGGGAACAGGAAGTAATTCAAATAATTGCTAGTACTTCCCTCTTTCGTTTTCAGTTCTTGTTTCCAAATATCAATAACGGTTCTATCATGCATGCCACTTCACATCCTTACCTCATAGGAAATAAACATTTCTCTATGTCTGAACGCAGTCTTCCTAGTTGCTCTAAGTGGCCTCACAGCCATGCAGCAAATGCTACACCACAGTTGTTAGCGCGGAGCACATTCCTGGGTTTTGGTCAATGCACATATGGCTCTTCATCAAAAGAATTGGGGTTTTTTTGTTGTTGTTGTTGTTGAAGACAAACTCTAGGAGCTTCTTTTCTAGAAACATCCTTTTGCTCTGAACACACAGTATTGCCTAAAAGGTTTATATCAAGTTCTGCAGCATTTGGAGCTAAGGAGACAGTTTAATCAGTAAAGAGCTTGCCATTCAAGCTAGGCAGTGGTGGTGCACACCTTTAATCCCAGCACTCGGGAGGCAGAGGCAGGAGGATCTCTGAGTTCGAGGTCAGCCTGGTCTACAGAGTGAGTTCCAGGACAGCCGGCGATACACAGAGAAACTCTGTCTTAACCTCCTCCCCTCCCCCCATACGCACAAACAAAAAGAGCTTGCCATTCAAGTATGATGACCCAAGTTAGATCTGTGCAGGGATTTTTTTTTATGGGTGCTGATGATCTAACTTAGTGCTAGAAGCAGAGATGCGGTGGATTCTGAGGCTCACGAGCCATCAGCTTATCCTAATTGGTAAGCCTCAAAAAATCAGATGTCCAGCTCCTACCGATGACACCCAAGGTTGACCTCTGGCCCCCACATACATGCACACACATGTACTTGTTGTACCTGTCGTGGGTGATCCCATCCTGTATATGTCCTTGTCATGTCACGGCAGTCCTAGTTTGGATGTGAGCACAAGGATGAAATTGCCTAACGATGTATTCTCAGCGTGTTCCCATCCATAAGCTACCGTGACTGTCTGTGGCTTAAGTAGTAGCTCAAGAGAAACCAGATGAGCGGTAACTAGAGAGCGTGTGATTAAATGCTCTAACTAATTGCTAGAGCTTGGGTGTAGCTTAATTATTTAATTATATGCCCCGCAGGTCCACCATGATTGAAGACACGATGGAGCTTCAGAGAGGCAAGGCCTCCTGAGCCGTTGGGTCATTGGGGAATGCCTTTAGAAGGAAGTTCTCCTGAGTTGTTATAAGAACCTGAGTTGTTATAAGTTCGTGTCCAATTCAGCCCTCTGTGTTGAGGACTTGAGATATGTTTCCTCCCAACATCTGCCCCTAACATAACCATCAGCCCCGTGTTCCAAGAAATAAAGCTCAGACTCAAAATATATTTACAAATACTTTGGCCATATAGCTGGGCCATCTGGCTAGATCATAACTTAATATAACCCATTTTTTCTAATCTACATTCTGCCACATGGCTGGTTACCTGTGCTCAGTCAGGTACTATGTGTCTGTCTCATCACAGCTTCCTGGGCGAATCTCCCATGCCTGGCTCTATCCCAGAATCCTTTCTGCCTCCAGTATGTCCCACCTCCTATTTCCTGCCTAAGCCATAGGCCATTGAATTTGTTAATGACAAGCGCCACATCCATACAAATATACGATATTCTCTCTACAAGTGCTACATTAGGTGATGTGGGGTAAGAGGGCAAGCTCCCAGTGAGCATATTCTAGTCTATTTTAACTTTGAAAGTATAAGCTAAATACACCTCCTCTTTTCTCTATAAAACACCTTGCTCCAGGTATTACATTATAGTAGTAAAAAGTTGACTAGTGACTTGTACCAATGGTCCTAGGAACAGCTTTACAAAGAATCCAGAGGATCACCTTGTGCTGGGTGCTTTGAGAAATCTTTTGTCTACAGTGAGGCTTGAGTGGTGCTATGTAGTGACTTAGATGCTGCTGAAGTCCACGTGGCCTTAGAAAAAAAGGCCACAGTGGTGATGGGCAGGCTGGGAAGCAGAAGACAGGGCATGTTATAGCCTTAAAGATCAGCTGGGGTTTTGTATCTCAAACATTTATGTGCCCAGGATCAGCCGGGGTCAAATTCACTACAGATTCTCCTTCAGCAGCAGATGAAGTGTGGTGCCCCAAATTTTGCCTTTCTAAAAGCTAATAGAAACCATCTCAGGGGATGATTTAAACCATCCATGGATGAGTGAGGACCCTGACCAACCAACCCTCTGCTTCTCAATTTCTGGAATCCCAGAGAGGAAAGGGCACTTGTCTGGTGTCACATAGCTTGGCAGCAGCCGTGACAGGCTTTTAAACAGTTGGAGCTGCAGCTCAGGACATATTTAGCAAACCTCAGCCTATACTGTTGGATCTGTTTGAAGGAAAGATCGCTGGTGCTGTGCCTTCTCGACACCAGGCACTTTATGCCTTTGAACCCATTTAATCCTCCTGATACCCCTACAAGATAAGTACTTGGGTCTCACTTTTCCAGCGGGAAGATTGAGCCTCTGACAGTGGAGCGGATTCCCCAAGGTCAAGCTAGTCTCACTTTGGAGGTCATTCAGCTTTACACCCCGTGACAGTTCACAGCCTGAGCCCTACTCCTCAGTGCCATCGGACTACAGTCTGTGTCTATGTGTGCCGTGTCCACCGCGGATGGGAAATACTCATGGCTGGAGTGCCTGTGTTTGTATTGAACATGTGTAGACATTCCCTCCCTTCCATTATCCTCTAAACAATATGCCATAACAATGTATATAATGTGAGACTTGAGGAATCTTCTAGAATGAAGTATGGGGTGAGCCTCCTTAGGGAAGCCTGAGCTCTGATGTCATTTGCCATTCTTACCTGATCCTAGCCCCACCTGGCTGATGACTGTTCAGCTAAGGACTTGCCTTGCTTTCCTTTCTGTTGCTGTGATGGAACACCCTGACAAAAAGCAACTTAAGGTAGAGAGAGTTTATCTGCACCCACAGTTGCAGGTTATGCGTCCAGCCTTGCAGGGAAGTCATGGCAGCAGGTCACAGCTGAGACAACTAGTCACATCACATCTTCATTCAAGAGCGATCAGAAGTGAAATGAAGGTGTGCACGTGGATTTGCTTGTGTCTGACTTTATTTCTCCACTCTTACACAGTTCAGGACCCCTACTTAGGGAATGGTGCCACCCACAGTGGGCTAGATCACCTCATATAGGTTAACTTAATGCAAGAATCCCCCACAGACAAGACCACAGGCCAATCCAATGTAGACAATCTTAAATTGAGACTCCCCAGTGTCTTCTTCTAGCTTATGCATGGGCTTATGTTCTTGTGCTCACACCACACACACACACACACACACACAGAGACAGAGACAGAGGTAGAGAGAGACAGAGAGAGAGAGACACAGAGAGAGGGGGCCCATAGGAAGACATTGGGTGTCCTCTGTCACTGTGCTCACTCTACAGAGCACTTCATTGAACCTGGAGCTAGTCTGGCAGCCAGCAATTCTGTTGCCACCTCTCCACAGTGCTGGGGTTTGCAGTGGGTTCTGGAATTTGAATTTTCCATCTCCCCAGATCACTGTGAGTTTTTTATTGTCAGAACACATTGCTGCTTTAGAAATACCAGGTGAAGGATGTGTACAAGATGCTACCTTCTATGTAAGAAAAATACATAAACAAAGACATTTGTTTTTATGTTTAAAAAAATGAAACTAGAGTCTGGAGAGATGATTTAGCAATGAAGAACACTTGCTGAGCTTGCAGAGATATGAGGTTCAATTCCCAGCACCCACATCAAGTGCCTCTAACTCTAGTTCCACGGTACTCAGCGCCCTCTTCTGGCCTCTTTGGGTACTGCATGTACATGTGTCCATCCTTCCACACCCATATATACACAATTAAATACAATTTTTTTTAACTTTAAAAGAAAATGAGAAACAGCAGAGGAATAAACTGCTCAGAGTGTAACTTTGTTTTGTGAGTTGTCTTTGGGACCTTATAAACAGTTTATGTGACTGAAAACAAAATTAAACCAACAAGAATAAAAACCATCTCCTAACAGGGAAAACAAATGGAAACAAACGGCTCTGTATACACAATTGAAGGCTTAACCTCACAGGGACCGCTTAGAGTGGCTTGGACACAGTAATTCCAAATGGAACAAAAAAGACAAAAGAACCACCAATAAAACCTAAACTGGATTCAGTAGTCTTATTGTTGGTAATAAAAAATGGTATTGCTGTTTGGAAACTATTCTACAGACACAGCCACGCCCAATTATCTTCATGTCTTTGGGACCCAAGATTTTGGATACTTGTATTTTTATAAGAAAAAGATAAAAAATTGATACTTGTATCTTTATAAGGAAAGATACAAGTATCAAACCTGGCCATTTTGGTTAGGCGTGTCATCATTAGTGAGAATTAGAAACGGTGCCAAGGAGTGAGTGTCATTGTGTTAATGTCATTAGAAGCAACTGCAGCCCCCTGCTGGCATCTTTCTCCTGGGGTGAGAGCCCATCTTACCCCCAACTGGGCTCCCACTATCTAAGCGGCCATCACTGCTCTGGTGCCCTGGGGTCTACTTTTGTGGATGAGCAAGGGCAAACAGTCTACTTCTAAGGTTTTTCTGTTCCCAGCATCAGTACAGAATATGTGGCCTGCGGCCTGGCACCTGGTTTTCCAGATGGGCACCCCCTGGATGTGTGCCAGCCGTTGTTCATATGTGCAGGCCACAGTGAAGTAGGACACCCAAAAAGCATGTGGCCTTAAAGACTTGCCAGTCATTTGGTCCAAGTGAAAATATCTTCACCCAGGATAGGAAAATACCCAGAGGCCGAGTCCTGCCTCCCAGGACAGACTTCAGTCCTGAACTGCTCTGGGCAGGAAGCTAGCCCTGGCTGGTTTCTGTTTTCTTGTTTATTTCTTCTGTCCACTTCTCCAGTCCCCTCAGCAGCCCTGGCCTCCCATGTATTTAGCAGGCTTGGAGTTTAGGGCTATTTGTCCGCACTGATCTGGCCCATCAGAAGCGTCACTCGAGGTCTGAAGAGCCCTGCAACCATGGCCTTAGGGCCCAGTTTAACTGTGGCTTTTCTTCATCTGTGAGGCTCAACCCAGGGTCCCAGCTGGCCAGGCCTCCAGGCTCTTCCCTCTGCAGGTCTGTAGATGCAGGTGGTGTCTGAGCCTTGTTAGCAGGCTCACTCAGGTGAGTGGTCTTCCATTATGTTGAACACTACTGTCTGGACACAGTCCATAAGTCTGGGTTCCACTCTAATCCTCATCTTCCCATGTCTATCAGTCTCTGAACGTCCATCGACTGTGATCGTACTATGAGTTCAATTGCCCTAGTTCTAATCCCAGTGTCTGAAGGGGACCCTATCTAGACATAATAGGGTAAGATCAGTATGAGCCAAGATCCTATATGACAATGACCTTATGAAAAGATGACACAGAGGCAGACAGAAGGGGAGATGGTCACATGGGAACAAAGCCCGATATTGGCGTGAGGCATCTCTGAGTCAGGGGATTTGAGGATTTATTTATAGCTTCACCCCACTTCCTGTTCTCACTTTCTGCTTCCTGTATGTTGACAGTCACGTGGACAGCCAGCATCCTGCTCCTGCCTCCTGCCAAGCCTTCTTCCCCACCATGATGAACTCTGTCCCTCTGGAACTATAGTCTAAAATCAAATCTTTTCCTCTGAAGGTGCTTTCTGTTAGGGTATTTTATCACAGCACAGAACTACAACAGGACCACTGGCCCTTTTTGATACTGCCCTAGTGAAAGAAAGTGGTGGGCACTGATGTAGTACCAGTTAGAACTGAAAGTCCAGGCTCCTCCCCTGTTGCCGCCGACACCTAAGGAAGGATCCTTACTAATACTGTGTAAGATTCTGGCTCCCCGAGTGGTCTCCAGCCGTACCCCATAACTGATCTGCTCAGATGAATGTCTCAGCCCCCCTCCTTGACCTCTTTTGGTGCCACCCCAGCCCAAGTGTTGGGGTGCCTCATATAACTGCTCAAGGACAGGAGTCTAGAGTTCCCTCAAAACTTTTAATGGTAGTCATGAGAGTAGGGTCTTCATTTGTTCTATGATGTTCAGTTAGAATTCAACGTTATTTTCTAGGGCTTCTTTTTTATTGTTGTTTGATTTTTTTTGGTGTTTGGTTTTGTTTATGTTTTTTTTGTTTGGGGGGATTTTGTTTGTTTATTTGGTTGGTTGGTTTTTTGTTTTTCGAGACAGGGTCCTTCTGTGTAGCCCTGGTTGTCCTAGAACTCACTCTATAGATGAGACTAGCCTCAGACTTATAGAGATCTGCCTGACTTTGCCTCTGCCTCCCAAGTGCTGAGATTAAAGTCGTATGACACCACTGCCCAGCCTCTACTATATTTTTAAGTGTAGTCTCTTTGCTACCTTTTCTGTTATATATTTTGGGGACCCATTCTGTGTTCTGTATATCATCAATGCTTTCCACCTCTGCTACTTTTTTGCAGTCTTGATAATCATCTCTTTGAATTTGTGCTCCACTTCATTAATTCTTCCTTCAGCTACATCTATCCTCTATTTAATCCATTTTAAAATGTCAATCAATAATCCCTTCTTGCTTTCTCATCTCCATAATTACCTCTCTTTTTCTGTAAACATTTCATATATGATTATTTTATGATTCTGTTCCTGAAGATTGCAAGAGGAGCAATGTCCCCTTGTTTCTTATTTCTGCTGACTGTCATTCACAGGTCCCGACTTCTCACAGGGGCTGTTTGAAGGTACTCTGTAGGTTTCATGGACCAAAATGGGGTAGTTTCTCCCTCGCTTAGCCTTGCCTCTCATTCAGCCAGCAGCTTCGGGAAGCCTTGGACTGGATCTGAGTCAACCATTCCTGACACTCTGGATGCAGTGAGGGTGGGATTTTCAGTCCAAGATGTCCTTTGCTGTTAACCAAAGACTCTGGCCTAACTCTCATGCTTCTGTCTCTGCTCCTGCACCCCACCCTCCTCCTGGGCTCTGGATCTCTCTGTATGACCAGGAGCTGTGTGTAACTAGTGGGCTTTAAATAAAGCATTCCCTCCTTTCAATAGCAGCACTTTCTGGAGATTAGCTCCTGTCCAGACATCCATAATACTGGATACAGAATTCTGAGATGAGGATTTTAACTCTTCAGTCAGAAAATCAAATGTTTCTCAAGTCCTTGGGAATTAGTAAAATGTATAATACTCTCAAATCCACTGAAGCCTTGAAAGTCAGGTCTCAGGTGAATGCCAGCCACTGGGTACTCTATAGGAGATTCTGAACGGGGATTTCTTTGAAAATCTGGTGCCAGGAAAATCTTTGTCTTGCCAGTGGGATTGGCTGGCTTTATCTACGGGTGCTAAGATCTATGTAATATATTATATTTCCCTTTTGACCAAGCTGCCAGAAGCACTGTTCAAAACAGATGCTAAATCTTACCAGCTTTCTCAGTCTCTGAGATTGTTTCCCGCTTTGCCATGATTATGGCTTCCACTCTGTGTCTAAGCATGTCAGTCAGCCTTTGGGACTGAAAGAAGCAAATTGTAAGTAAATTAAGTTAAAGATTATAAGTGTTCTACATTCACATTTCTGTCTCGTTAAAATACCCAAGGGAATAATATTCAGTAATTATGCAAATGCGTATTTCCAAGAGCTCGGATTCAAGGAATTAGTGAGTACAGATATTTGGAAGGCGGGAGAGCATCTCTGCCCCTGTCTTCCTCACGCAGGCCTCCGTGCCCAGGTTGCTTTGAACTGGGGTTCTCTGCTCACATCCTTTTGTTCTTTCTTACGTACCAATCATGATGCACGATCCAACATTGGTCTTGGGGTGTAGCTCAGCTGATGGAGCGCTTGCCTAACACGTGTGAAACCCTGGATTCAATCAGCAGGCACAGTAGTACATCCCTGTAACTTTCAGGAGGGAAGGATATGGGGATTAACAATTCAAGGTCATCTTCAGCTGCATATTGAGTTCAAGGCTAGCCTGGGCTACATGAAATCCCATAAGAAAGAAAACATTTTCAGTCGTGGGTCCACTATGATACTTCTAGAGCAGCAGGTGTGTGGACACACAGTTCGGTTCCCAGAGAAGAAGAATCGATGGCCTTTCACTTCCCATAGTTTTGATGATACCACTGAAGTGTCCTTAGCCAGTCTGTCCGCTGAGCTATGCCTCCTGCTCTGATCTATCCATGGATTCTGCAATGCCGACTGTAATCTGGAGCCAAGGAATGAAGCAAGGTGCTGAAGGGTACGGGCCTTGGAGCTGGAGCCTGGCTCCCACCTCTCCCACTCACCAGATTCTTCCTGTGTGACCTTTAGAAGCTTCCTCACTTTTCTGTGCCTCAGTTTTCTCATCTGCAAAATAGAAAAGTAACACCATCTGCCACTCAGGGTTGTTATAAAGAACTAAAAGACTAAATATACAGCAAGTGCTTAGACTATACAGAAAGCATAAATGTTAGCCATATCATCAGTTCTACTTTTAGAATCCTTGTTCCTGCTGAGTGTATTAGTTACTTCTCTCATTGCTATGATAATACCTGACCACACTGGCCTTAGCGAACAAGATGTATTTGTCTCACAGTTTAAGGGAATAGGGGTCATCATGGTGGGGAAGGAAGGAGGTATGACCCACTCCTGTCTGTGCCGGAGGAAACCGCTTTCACTCATCCAGATGGATTGGGAAGCAGAGATGGGGATGCTAGCCTGTTGGCCGCCTTCTTTTGCCCTTTAACAGTCAAATAAACACACACACACACACACACACACACACACACACACACGCACGCACGCACGCACGCACGCACGCACATATGCACACTCGTGCGCGTGAGTGCGACTATGGGCTCCCTCCCTCCCTCCCTCCCTCCTTCCCTTTCTCCCTCTCTCCTCCTCCCCCTCCCTGTACACCTCTCTCTCTCTCAGGAACCATAGGCTAAAACAAATCCTTTCTTCTTCAAGTTGCTTTGGTAGGGGTGTTTTATCACAGCAACAGAAAAGTAACTGATACACTCACAGAGGAGAGATTCTGAATAGCAGGATAGACAGGATGTACCAAAAAATGTAACACTCTTGTTTGGAGCTCTTTGGCCAGGAAGTCCCTCATCAGCACCCTTGAAGCAAAAGTGGACACACTCTAGTTCTCTGGCTTTTATGGAGTGGCAGCCACACTGCTCCCCCCGACCCCCGGATTCCCCATCTCATGGCGGGTGACAAACCCCCTGCTCGGCTGCCTGCTCACCCTCCCCCTGTATCTGTCCCTTTCCTGCTGCTTTAAGAAGACCAAAGTGAGGTATAAAGAAATCGGATTGGTTTCCTTTTAGAGGCCAGACAGAATGGTGGTTAGCTCTGCTGAGAGCCTGTGCCAGGGCCAGAAATGACATGGTCAGGCAGGAGGATGGAGAACGGGAGGGGCTGGTATTGCACTTCTATAATATGCCTATCCTCAAAACAAACCAGGGTCCCAAGAGAGACACATTAATCCCTTCCAAGGTCAGCTCCTCCAGTGACTTAATGACCTTGTAGCAAGCCCTGCCTCTTAAAGGTGCCACCACCTCTACTGAACTGAGGACCAAACTTCCAGTACCAGTACCTGTAGGATGCACTCAAACTAGGGAATCTTTTTGCCCCTCCTACACAGAATTAATTGATTTCTTGCCCATCTGTCCCTCCTTGCGTGTCTACTGAATCAAAACCGAATGTGGCCTCCCAGGCAACCGAAAGCTAATTTCATTGAGGACTGTTTTCCGATGTAATTGAGTCGCCCTGGGGTATTAGAAAACCAGAACTGATTCACACATACACCTTTCACCCCTACCCTACTGTGGTTTCTCCAATAATAGAATTGGAAACAGACTGCACAAAACAAACGCTCCATCCATACACAGGATGAGGGGCTTAACATTCAGCTACATTTGTGCTAGAGGCTCTTACCCTATAAAGTCTGTTCTGGGATTTGTGAAGGAAAGGGGTTTTAGGTTAGCAAGGGCTTGTGGCCTGGTGTGATTACACGTGTTGGCCCCTGCTGTGGGGGGAGGGATCTGGTTTCCTCAGAAGCATACCCTGTCAAGTGCTAACATACACAGCCCACCCACCAGGCAAAGGTGGTCCCTGGAGTTGGGCAGCTCTGCCTCCAACCACCCTGTAGCCGCTCTGACTCCTGGCCTGAGAGTCACCTTTAGCCCATTCAAGCCAAGATGGGTGAACAGAGAGGGTCTGCTTGTCAAACCCTGCAAGTGAAGGGTCTGACCAAGAAGCCTGAGGCAGGCCTCAGGAAGTTATCACAGTTGGGGTAACACAATGCTGGTGTGAGAGTCCCACACAAGACAGCCTGGTGACTGACCCTGAGACCCCATGAGTGAGCCTCATTGGCCATGTGGACAGAGAACCCACAGTTCACCACGGCACCGAGATTCCTGCTTGCTCATGGCTCCCTTACCATCTTTCAGTGTCTGAACTGGGGTAGCCCTGGATCCGTTCTGCTTCATCTGTCAGCTTGGCACAACCTAGGTGACCTGAGGGAGTCTTAGTTGAGGGGCTTCCCAGATGAGATTGGCCTGTAGTAATGTCTATGAGGGATTTCCTTCATTGGTGATTGATGACGGTCCAGCCCTATGCAATCGATGGCCATATAAGAAAGCTAAGAGAGAGAGCCAGGAAAGAGTGTCCCTGTATAGCTCCTACCTTGAGTTCCTACCCTGACTTCCCTCAGTAGTGGACTGTGACCTGGAAGTGTGAGATTGAGTAAACCCTTTCCTTTCAATGTTTGCTTTTGGCTACCACAGCAACAGAAATCAAACTACAGCACCTTATATCTACTACCAAGTGTTTGCCCCTTCCCAAGGCAAGCTGGAGGCCTGACTCAGCCCTGCCTGGCTGAGTTTGCTCTGGAATACAGCGAAGGAGTGGCAAGAACTGGTCAGGGGAGGGATTCTTAGCCTTTTAGGTTAGCAGATCCACAAGAAATATGAGCTGAGGGACCCGACGTCACCTCTCCCTCGTGGTAAGAATAAGCACTTCATTCTGCCAGATTCAGAGACTACTAATCAGTCTCTGCCCTCCTGGGATGCGCAGAGACTACACAGGCACACTATCAGCTAAAGGCAGAGATACCACGGACAGCACTTGTGATATTCACTAGATGGTGGGCTAAGTGGTCTACGTGAATTAACTCATTTAACCTTTGCCACACCCTGTAAAGCCAGCACAACCATTACCCCCATTTCAAAGAAGAGGAAACTGAGGCAGAGTCTAGAGGCTTCGCCAAGGTGACCAGATAATACTGGGTAGAGTGAGGGTTCTACTGTAAGATGCCTGATCCATCCTGTCCTCCTCCAAGCCACCTGCTTCTTAGGAGTTCCCAAAGGGCAGCAAGGCCTCTGGAAGGATGGATATTCTATTATGGATATTTTGTATATGTGGATTTGCACAATTAGGATTCTTTCTATTAGGATCATATTCTCGTGTGTGTTGTAGCCTCCATCAACACTTCAATCCCGTTTTAAGCCCTGACTTAGTTTCTGACACAATAAATAGTGTAGAGTGGGGATCTTAGGCAACAGAAATGTGTTTTCTGACTGCCAGAGGCTGGGAGTCCAAGATCAAGGTGCCAATAATGCTGGGGTCGGGGATGGCCCATGCCTTTAATCCCAGTACTTGGTAGGCAAAGGCAGGTGGATCACTGGGAGATCCAGGCTAGCCAGGGCTATGTGGTGGACCATGTCTAAAGGGATATGTGTGTCACCATCGTCACACTTCTCCCTTTGTCCTCACGTGGTCTCACTTCCATGTGCCCAAGCCCTGGTGTCCCTTTGGTGGTAACACCAGTCATACTGTGTTATAATCCATTAGATAACCTTATGTAACCCTGTTTCTCTTTCTAAATAGTCATACTGTGAGGCCCTGAAGATTAAAACTTTGTGTTAGGCAGCTTTCTGTCACTATAAGAAAGTGCCTGAGATAGCCAGATTATAAAAAAGAAAAGATGTATTTGGGCTCACTGTCTTTGAGGCTTCGAATGTCATAAGCTGGCCCCATCACTTTGGGGAACATTGTGAGGCATTGAGTCGTGGCAGCCCCTGGCAGGTCAGAGTGATTTACTGCTGCCTATAACTCCAGCTGCAGGGGATCTGAACCCCACTCTGGCCTCTGCAGACACTGAGCTCATATGCACACAGACACACTCCTGTGCGTACACCCTTACACAGACACACTCCTGTGCACACACCCTTACATAGATACACTCCTGTGCACACACCCTTACATAGACACACTCCTGTGCACACACCCTTACACAGGCATGCTCATGTGCACACACCCTTACACAGACACACTCCTGTGCACACATCCTTACACAGACATGTTCATGTGCACACACCTTTACACAGACACATCTCCCTACATACACATCATCTAAATCTTTCAATAAGTTTTAATAAATCTAATTTTTTGAATTGGATATAAATCTAAGCTGTTGAAGTGCGTATAAATGTGGGAATTTTTTTTAATTACTGTTTTTAGTCATGATGCCTTTCAAGGGGACACAGGCTTCCTACGTCACCCCCACGTGCACTCTCTTGCTCCTGGCTCAGGCCACACACTGATGTCACCTGCCCACAGTTTAGTTTCCATTCCTGGTTGGCATTGATCCTCCTTAGAGCAGCCTTTCTCCATGTCCACAGAAGTCACATCGATCCTGGGTGTCCTGCCACCGTGGAGGGTGGTGACCTATACCCATATCTTTCTCATGCAGTTTGCACTAAGACCAGCTTGCTCCTAGGGTTCCTAGGGAGGATCTGGCAGAGAGGAGAGAAGAAAGTTGGGACAGACGGCAGCCTTCTAGTTTAGAGAAGGTCTAGCCCTACCCTTTAGATTCAGCTGGCCAACCCTATCTCACGTCTCCTCTAGCAGAGGAAGGACATCACAGCAAAGCCCAGCCTGGATATAAGTAATTTTAAAGGAGGAGAGATTCACTCGGACACACAGGTCTGGAGGTCAGTGCGTGGTCCCACTGCTTTGCTGGGGTAGAATTGAGTATTCTTCACTTCATGGTGGCCAGAAGCTGAGAGGAACCAGCAGCACCCCCAGCCCAGCTCCCCACTCCATGGTTGTTGCTATTTTTAGACAGCTACTAAGTCTCCTAAGCTCACCTCAAACTCACTGTGAAGCAGAGGATGATATTGAACCATGACACTCCTGCCTTTACCCCCAGAGGCATGGGATTACCAGTGTATACCACCATAGCCAGCTTTATGCAGCGATAGAGGATGAACCCAGGGCTTCGTGCGTGTTAGGCAAGTACTCTGCCAACTGAGCCGCATCCCCAGCCTAAGTCCCCTTTGCAAATATCTCTACGGCCTAAAACCTCCTTTGCCTCTGTGAAGCATGGGGTGAGCTGATATCCCCAGTGGTGCAATGGCTTAGGCTCTGCAGACAGAGCAGGCTTTGGGATTGGCAGCCCATGTGCAGGTCCTGGCCCCCAAGCGAAATTGCCGTGTGACTTTGGGTAGGTGGGCCATACGTCTGAGTCTCCATTGCTTTGGCTACAACACCTTTCTCAGTGTGCTAGCTGGTCAAGTATTGAGTGAATGTTGGGTGTCACCATTGAGATGGTTTTCCTTCGTTTTAATCACTGACAGAGTAGTTCTTCTCATGCAAATGAAGAGCCAGGTCTCAGAACCTGGCAGGTCCTGCGGGCTGTGGGCTGTCGTGGCTCAAGGACACCAGAAAGCCTTGGTGTCTTGGGAAGTGGTCCCTCCGAGAATTCTGATGGTATTTTGATGCCCGATATGACATTCAATCCAGAAACTCCATCCAAATCTCCTTACTTACCTGGACCCTAGGACCTCTGTGTCCCTGTGTTCTGAGGAACAGTACTGTATACTGTCACCCCTGGTACAGATGGGGCCAGTGCCTTCAGAGGCCCCCTTAGCTTCTTTCTCAGCTCCACCTCCTTAAACCAAGAACATCTGGCCCCAACAAAAAAAAAAACAAAAAACAACTGACCTCAATTACTTTCCCAATATTAATTAAATCATTAATTTGATTTCTCCAGACAAGACAGGGGAAAGGAACCTTGCTTTGGCAGTAGAAATATTTCCTGCCCAGATGAGAATCATTTTAGGGAAGTCCAACCAGATATTTCCTGGTATTGGTAAGGAGGGTGATGGAAAGAGAGCGCAAGTTCTATCCAAGTAAAAGAGATCAGAGCTCAGAAAGCCACAATCTGGGGGTGACAGAAATAAGTAATATATAGGCTATACAAGAAACCGCTTTGGGTTTGAGACTGTAGGCTGATTCTTTGTGTGCATAGACATGCAGCCCCAGGGAACCAGTGTCCTGGTGAGTCTGGGCTAATCCTGATCTGTTTCTGTTATGCCCCACACCATCTCAAACTTCTGCCCTCTCAGGAATCTTGGCAGCCATGACTTTTTCTGGCCAGACGCTGGTATCTTCCCATCTCCCATGTCGAGATTTTCAGCAGAGCTTAGAGAAGTGCTTTCATCTCTGATGCCCAAGTGGGGTCCAGCAAAGCCAACCCGGATGCCCACAGGCACCATCTGGTCCAAGCCAGCCTGGCGTGCTGTGCCCCACCCCTGTGGCTAGATTCTCATGTTCTCTCCATTCCAACCCGATCATGTGTCCATGTGCTGAACCCATCTCTAGACTATATGATTCTGGGGCCAGGGTTCTGTAACTGGCACCTGTCTAGTTTCTCCCCAGACTCCATTGTCTCATCTGCAAAATGGGCATGAACATCTACCTCATCCAACTTGTCAGCATCCTGGTAACAAAGGTCCGCTGCTCAAATTCGTTTGTTACATTGATGTGTGTGTGTGTGTGTGTGTGTGTGTGTGTGTGTGTGTGTGTGTGTGTGTACAGGAGGGTGATGTAAGTGTGAGTACATGTGGAGGTCAGAGAACAACTTGAAGACCTTGATTCTCGCTTTGCACCATCTGGGAAATCAAACTCAGGTCAGGTCATCGGACTTGGTGGCAAGTACCTTTACTTGCTGAGCCATCTAGCTGGCCCAACCATACCAAACCAGAGTCAACTTCTAAAATAATTCTGTTTCTGCAAAACAGTGGCCTTGCGTGCCATGCTTCAAAAAGCTTTTCTTCTCTTTGCTTCGCCTTCATGGGGGGAGCAGGGAGGACACGAAGACTGCTGTAAACACACATATTTTCTCTTGCTGGTTTGTGTTTCTAGACCAGCAGACCTTCAAATACCCTGCAAGGTCTTTGCTTCCCAATTAGGCAACATGAACAGTAATTAACCACTTCTCTTTCTGGGCCGAACCGTCTAGAAGACCTAGTGGCGCCTAATAAAGAGGCATAAAAGACACTCTCGGGGGACAGTTCTGCTCGAGCTGTCTGCTCCTGATTTAAACAAGCCGTTTGTTTTCAGACACGATGGATTGCTGGGTTCTTCAGTGACTCAGGAGCCTGAGAGCACAGGGCTAGTTCTGGAGGAGTGTGTTTGTGGATCGGGAAGATCTCTGACCACTCTGCTTCTCTGCCTCTGTCCCTACACACACTGCAGTCTGTCCTCAGATTCCAATTGCTGGCTCTCCTGGCCCCAGAGCTTTGAAGTCTTCAAGGTGGCTGGTTTATTGGCCTGGTTGTTTTCTGAGTCCTTAGAGCTACCTGTAAGACAGCCTCTCCCAGTAAATGGACATAAAGAGCTTAAGACTGATACCAGCTGCTCCACTCGCAGCCTTTTATGGCTTTTTGCTGTTTAGATAACAAAACCCTGGGCTTTACTGCTTCTAGTACCCAAAAGACAAGCTTGGCAGAGAGGTAGCATGGGTATATTTTTTTTGTAATTTTTTTAAGTGTATGTGTGTCTCTTGGAGCTGGAATGACAGGCATTTGAGAGTCACCCTGTATGGGTGTTAGGATCTGAACTCAGGTCCTCTGTCCTCTCTTGAACTCTGAGCCATCTCTCCAGCCTCCTGGCATGGATATCCTGCCAACCCCACTGTACAGATGGACATAGTGAGGCCAGAGGGTTGACAGGACAGAAAGTCATAAGCCTGTAACTGAGATCCTGACTTTCTGAGACTGTGAATTCAAATCCCATCTCTGACAGTTCGTATTTCAGAGAGCATGTGGCCGGGAACCGTAGGCAGTCTCTAGTTATTTAAGCCTCTGTCTTTTTCATCTGCACAGAAGGTAAGGGTGCTCCCTGGAGGAGAAAATCAACTGGAAGAAGGCATAAGTGTCCAGTGTGGTGGCTGGCATGGAGAGATGACCCCTCTGCCTTTACCTGTGCTGATACAGCTCTGCCCACGTGGCCAGCACACTGTACTTACAGGGCACTCATGACTCTGACAGTCACATCCGTACTGGGGGAAAGATGAACATGGCCTGGAATCCCAAGGTGATCTGCAGGATCCTGCTGCACAGGGAGCACTGTGCCTGTTGGTTGGATAGAGCTGAAGAACAGAAGCAGTGGCCAATGGGCAGTGCTTTATCCACCATGCGTACAGGACACACTCAGTCTGACAGATGCCCTCTATGATAAGGTGTGAGTGAACACCCTGTAGCTGAGCATCTTATCCATGAACTGCAGTGAGGCAGGCTGCCACTCCCCAGGGTCGGGGTGTCTGCACTCCTGGTCCTTGAGGATCTCTTCATCTGGCCAAGTGTGACTTTTATAATAAACTATCTTTGTAAATGCTTTTTTTTTTAAATGGAGATGATCCAGCTGACTTCATCCCTTAAGCTCTTTAAATCGGGATCAAGAGATCAGAACCATGAAATCAGGGGGGATTTGCAGTGTGACTGGCTGTAGAGGGGAACACGTGGCCAGAAACCATAAGCAGTCTCTAGGAGTTGCAGGGACCAGACCAGTAACAAGAAAGGAAAGGGCCATGTGTATGCTGTTCATCTGTGATGGAGCCACCAGGGAGGCTGGAGCAGGAGGGCTGTGACTCCCAGGGCAGGCTGGGCAATAGTGAAGTGCCGAATCAAGCCAAACCCAAGAGGAGAAGTCCTCTGACCTGAAGAACTAACTTCAGCTGACAGCTGTGTGAGCTTAAAAGACCTGTGGTTCCTTAAAGGAACACAGTCAACCAAAACCTCAGCCTTGCAAGTCCCTGAGCAGAGAATCTAGACTTGTTACCTACAGAAACCGGGAGTTGACTTTCAAGCTGTTGTGGCTAAAGAGCTGGGTCAGCATTAAGTCTGATTGCTGGCCGAGTGTGGTGGCGCATGCCTTTAATCCCAGCACTCGGGAGGCAGAGGCAGGCGGATTTCTGAGTTCGAGGCCAGCCTGGTCTACAAAGTGAATTCCAGGACAGCCAGGGCTATACAGAGAAACCCTGTCTCGAAAAACCAAACCAAACCAAACCAAAACAAAACAAAACAAAACAAAACAAAACAAAACAAAAAAACAAGTCTCACTGGATTGCGGATGGGCTGCTCCTAACCCAGTGACTTATACCCACGGAGGATAAGTACAATTTAGTCACTGAGACAGTCACAAAGAGCACGGGTAACAACGTAAATGATGTGTCTAAAAGCCGAGGAGTGGAGTGCAAGCACAGGAAGGTTGGGAATAGTCAAGCACTGTCCGTCTCCCATGCTTCGGAGCACCTGGCCTGCTGAAGCCTCTGTTGGACAGAGCTCAGGGTGTGAGCTTCTGTGGCTTTTAAGTTGATAAGCTTGGGAGCATTTATGGCAGCAACCTCACAACACCAGTATGTCCTTACTGCTGCTGTCTCTCTCTCTCTCTCCTTCCTGTTGAGTTTGTGGCTTTAGTTTGTCATCTATATTCCCCACTTCAATGCAAGGGGCTTTTTTGTTTGTTTGTTTGTTTTTAGAGAAACTGACTTCTGCTCATTTGCAGTGAAATATTCTATACCAAAATCAGTGCTCAGAACAGGACTCACTGCAAATGCACTAAGTGAATTGACTAATACATCAGTGATATATATATATATATATATATATATATATATATATATATATATATATATATATATATCACTGAGCTACACTCTCAAACTTGAGCAATATATTTAGTAAAAAAATATCCCTTATATGAGCCTTCTGCATATGGCACTCCTTTACAATTGGAGAATTAAGAAAATGATAGTTCAATATGAATTTGTTCATTTGTTTGTGGTTCTGAGGTTTTAACACAGAATCTTGTACATGCCAAGAAAACACTCTACCATTGAGCCTTATCCCAACCCTAAGTCTTTATTTTTACACTTCACAAGATAAAATTGGGAGGTTTTGTGTATGCTTACACATGTGAGCATGTCTGAGTGCATGTTAGCATATGTACATGTTTAAGTGCATGTGGGCATGTGGGCATGTGTGTGCATGTTCCATGGAGGTCAGAGGATGGCTTTGGGTAACAGTCCTCAGGCACCTCCCCACTTTACATTGCTTGAAGTAGGGTCTCTCATTGCCTGGAGCTAGCATAGCTTGGTTGGCTGTCTATTGAGACCCAGAAATCCACCTGCCTCTACCTCCCAAGTACTGAGATTATAAGTGTATGCCACCATAGCTGGCTTTCTCACATGGGTCTGGGGATCAAACTAGATCTTCATGATTGCAAAGAAAGAAAGATTTTCCCAACTGAGACATCTCCCCAGGCAGAACAAATTCTTTAGGAAAAAACATATATATTGAACAAAAAGCCTCAGACATGACCTCTAATGAAATAATTACTTAGTTCTAACTATGACAGGGCCAATCGGGATGTTTATGTAACCACACCCTCTCTATTAGCATATTTGTGCTCCTGGTTTCCCACAGTGCCTGTTTGGGGAACAGTTTAAAGTTTCCCTGAAAACAAGACATGGTAGGCAGGGGAACCCTTAAGGTTAATTATGAATAAAGTCCTCTGGGGCTCCTGTGAGAATCTGGTGAAAGCGCAGGGCTCGGACACAAGTGCCTATTCATACGGAATCGGGCTGGAGGGTTTCCTGTTCCCAGGTTGAAAACTCAAGTTAGGAAGAGTTTTGCAAAGCAAGTTCATGTTGGGACTGACCCAAGCCTCTGGCTAGATGTCTTCATTTGGCAAGGAGTACAGAGGGGCAGGTTTCTGCTGATGCTGAGCAGCGACCTTTAAATAAAGTGTTAGATTGGTGTGCTATGGTGTGTGATGTGTGCTATGTTGTGTAATGTGTGCTATGGGGTGTGTGTGTGTGTGTGTGTGTGTGTGTGTGTGTGATGTGGTGTGTGAGATAGGATGTGTGTGATGTGGTATGTGTGTGTATGTGGTGTGGTGTGTGTGTGGTGTGTGTGTGTGTGTGTGTGTGTGTGTGTGTGTGATGCTAATGTGTGTGCAGGTGCGTGAATATGTTCATGTCCATGTGGAGACCAGAGATTGGCATCAAGTATCTTCCTTGCTCACTCTCCATCTTATTTTTGAGACAGAGCTTCAAGTAGCTTAAGCTGGATAACCTTGAACTTCTGATCCCTTAAATGCCAGGCTCACAGGCACATGACACCATACTTGGTTTCTGTGCTGCCTGAGAATCCGGGGCTTTGTGCAAAGCAGGCAGGTGTTCTCCAAGCTGAGCCGCATCCTCAGCCACTGCCCACCTTGTCTTCTTAAATTCTAGGCTGTCTTTAGAGTGAGAACAACCGCTCTCACTGGGTGGCTGGGTTTGCCAAGGCTTGTATTCATACAGCCCATGCCTGCTTAGCTTGCGGGCACCGTGCATGCACACAGATGCCTTGGCCAAAAAAATAAAGAACATGGGGACAGAAAAGCCAAAGCTAAAAGAGTTCAGAGTAGCTGCCTCGGGAGGTGGACACAAACCTTGGCTGGTCAGCTCAAAGCAAGCCACAGAGCTGAGGAAGGGCCTCCAGAAATGGTGGAACCAGATGTTGATGGGCCAGGACTTTCCATTCATTCATGAGCTGAGCCCAACAGCTGCTCCCTGTTTGCCAGGCAGATGTCGCATGCCCTGGACATGGAAAAGATGAGGCGCTTGGAATTTAAAGAGACTGATGGAGTCGGCTGGAGCGATCACTTGCACTCTTAGATAAATGGGGCGGAAACATGTAAACGTGAATGAGCCATGTTATGGCGGCTGGAATGAGAGATTGCTGAGAAGAACGTCATGTTACTGTGACAGATGATGCCCTGGGCCTCTGTATGGTGGGGCGGTTGGGTAGATCACTGAGGACATGTCCACAGACCATGTCTACATACCCAGTGGGACCCTTCATGAAGATGTCCCACCTTCTCCCTGTGACTGACACTGGTTTTCCCCGCTGTAAGCAGTCCCCCAGAGGATGGCTGGTCTTTGTTGATAGAACAGGGTCTCTTAGAGGACAGAGCCTCCTGAGATCTGGCTGTAATGCTGATCTCCAAGGCTGGGCCTCAGCCTGAGCCATGCTCTTGGATCATGTATGGTGGCCTTGTTGGGACTTCTCTTTGCAGGGCCAAGGCTATGCTTGCCTCTCTCTTCTTCAGCTCACACCTGCTCCTCAGGCTGACACTCTCACACAACTATGAGCTCGGTCTTCAGCACATGTCTTGTGGTCTTTTTGTACTATGGTGAGGCTTATAAAAATAATACAGTTGATTCTTCATATCTGTGTGGTCCAAATCTATGGATTCGACCAACCACAAATATTTTAACCGGGTTAAAAATATTTGGCAGAGAATGACTACATCTGTATGAAACATATACAGACTTTCTCCCCTCTCATTATTCCCTAAACAATTCAGTGTAACAACTGTCTACATAGCACTGACCTTGTATTATAAGCCATGAGATGATTTAAAGTACACAAGAGGATTGTGTAGGTTATATTTAATACTGTGCCGTTTACATGAGGGAATTCAGCTCTTTCTTGATAGACAAGAAAGTCTTAGTCTCAATCCCCACTGATATGAGATCTGGTTGTTTCTTACAGCAAAGCTGAGAACACTACCCAGATAGACAGAAGGAAGAGGTAGGAGATGGATGGAGGAACCCCATTCCTTGGGCAATGTCCCAGAGGTCATGAGGTCCTTTCTAATGATGTTGCAAACAGGAGGGAGCTGGGGCTCAGTAGTAGAGCTCTGACCTTGCATGCCACCTGGATTCAATCCCCAGTCACTGCTCCCCAACCAAAAGAGGAAGCCATTGACTTGAGTTTGTATTGGCAATGCTTTGTATAGCCTGGGGTGGTGGTTTAATAAGTAAAGTGTTTGCAATGACAGGTATGAGGATCAGAATTCAGATCCCCAGTGCCCACACAAAATGCCACATAGGCATGGCGACCCGCCTACATCCCAGCTCTAGGGAGGCAGAGGCGAGAGATCTCTGGAACAAGCTGGCCAAATCAAGGAACAACACCTTTGGTTTAATGAGAGACCCAGCCTCAATATGTAAGGTAGGAAGTGATTGATAAAGAAAGCCAATGTCACTCTCTGGCCACCGCACACACAAGCTCATATGCATTCGTACTCAGGCAATGATCTCACACGCACACCACACACACATAGCCACATGGGAAAAATAAAGGAGGTTTTTATTCATCCATAGACATGTGCTCGAACGAATTGAAAGCAGAAACTTGAACAGACTTTTGCTCTTGTGCGTTCATTGCATGTTAATCCCAATAGCCCACAGATGGGGCAGGGCAGAAGTGTCCATCGGCAGGCAGATGAGGTAAGCATGGTACAGCCTGTGCATCCGGACAAGGAAATCCACAGGGCGGTGTGAGGTTGTGGCAGGAGGCTGAGGCAGGAGGATCAGTTGAGTCCAGTGATTAGAAGCCAGTAAGGAGCAATATAGCCAGTCCCTCTGTCGAAGGAACAAAAGAGAAGGACATCCTGACACATGCTACAGAGTGGACGAGCCTTGAGGACAGTGCTAAGAAAAAGGAGCCAGAGGCTGAAGGGCAGAAGCTGGTCCCACTGAGGCAAAGCACTTGAAGTAGTTAAAGGTAGAGAAAGAAGAGAGGGAGCCTGCCAGTGTCTGGGAGAGATGTATTAGCTGGGGTTTAAAGACTGACTTTATTTTTATTTTTAAATTATGTATGTGTGTGGGTGTCTTGTGAGTATGTACACTTGAGTGCTGGTGCCCTCAGAGGCCAGAAGAGGGCGCCAGATCCCCATAAGCTGTAGTCACAATGGTGTTTTGATGGTGGAACTGAACTTGGGACCTCTCTAAGAGCAGGAAGTACTCTTAAACCTTCAGAAATTCACTTTTAAACAGTCCTACCCCTCCTGATCCCCAGTACACACCAAGAGGAACCATAGGCTCTACCACTCACACCACTTACTTGCCCGTGCTCAGACCTCCTACCTGCATCTCCCGGGGAACAGACAGGAAGGTGTAGACTACGTGTGACCCACCTCAGGTACACCCTAAAACTCAGCACTCCTAGATCCAAGCTCAGAAGGACAAGGGCTGTGGGATGTGTTTGTAAGGTGTGGCCTCCACTGAAGAGGCCTTAGGAGAGAAAAGAGGCAGCTTGAAGCCCTTGGGAAATGGAGGCTGTGATGTGGTTAGAAGTCTCCCATTGGCTGCCTTGCAACAGTTCCTGCCACACCCACTCCAGGACCTTCCCTCTCTTCCCGGAACACCCATCACACCTCAGAGCTGGGGCTGCAGTGGAATCAACTCCTCTTTGGCTCTTCTCAGCAGTGCTGAGAAGAGAGGCCCATACTAAGGCACGTGTGTCCTCAAGGCTGGGGCACACTTGCTGATGTCCCTGTCCCTGACACACAAGCCTTTCATGCCAACCCTCCAGCATTTTGCCGTATCTGGTTGTAATTCAATGACTTCCCTCCCTGTGGATTTATTTTTAGAGTCTTTTTTCTATTTTGGGCAAGGAGAACTGGTTTTCTGTATTCCAGAGTGTATAACATTTACTTTTTAAAAATAACTTTAAGTGAAAAAACATGGGTCAATTTGAAGAGTAATAGTAAGTCAATAGTAAGAGATCCAGGGCCTAAGCAGGAATCAGGAAGTGTGTGGGGGCGGGTAGGTTTGGCACTCTCAACTGGACCTTGGAGAGGCCTGCAGGATTCCCAGACATCTTTCACAGCTGAGCACAATGTGACCCCCTGCTGGTCTTTCTGATAGCCCCTCCTCAACAAGGACATCATCACTGGGGGTCCCAGCCTCCAGCCAAGAGCTAGCAATGTTTGCTGGCGTGGGAGGATTCCCCCCCACACACAAGCAGTGGTGGGATGTGTATGTGTGTAGATCCCACACAGTAGGATCCTGCTTGTGAGCAGTGAGCTAGCTACCCATGAGGGAAATGGTGTGGCTCTGGCTAACCAGCAGTTAAGCCTTTTGTCTCTACTCACCATTGTATGGTGTGACCTGCAGGAAGGGGGAAGAAGGGTATAGATATAAAGCTACAGAAAGATGCATACATAGATAGATGATAGATAGATAGATAGATAGATAGATAGATAGATAGATAGATAGAGACAGGTGATAGAGGGAAGATCAAAAAACAGATCATAGATGATTAATAGATAGATCATAGATCATAGATGATAGATGGAATGTAATTGGAAGATACACAGGTAGGAAGATAGATAGATAGATAGATAGATAGATAGATAGATAGATAGAGATATATAGACAGATGATAGAGGATGGTTCAAAGATAGATAGATGCATGAATGGGTGGGTGGATGGATGCATGGATGCATGGATGCATGGATGGATGGATGGATGGATGGATGGATGGATGGATGGATGTGTAAATGGCTGGATGGATGCATGCATGCATGCATGGGTGGACGCATGCATGTATGCATGGGTGGATGCATCAATGGATGGATGGATGGATGGATGGATGGATGGATGGATGGATGGATACATGCATGCATGCATGGGTGGGTGGATGGATGGATGGATGGATGCATGCATGCATGCGTGTATGGATAGATGCATGGATGTATCGATGGATGGATGGATGCATGCATGCATGCATAGATGCATGGATGGATGCATGCATGCATGGATGTGTGGATGCATGAATGGATTGATGGATGGATGGATTGTGGATGCGTGAATGGATGTGTAGATGGATGCATGGATGGATGGATGAATGCATGGATGGATGGATGGATGAATGTGTGGATGGATGCATGGATGGATGCATGGATGGATGCATGGATGGATGCATGGATGTGTGGATGCATGAATGGATGCGTGGATGGATGGATACATGTATGGATAGATGCATGGATGCATCGATGAATGGGTGGATGGATGGATGGATGCATGCATGCATGGATGCGTGGCTGGATGGATGCATGGATGGGTGGATGGATGCATGGATGCATGGATGCATGGGTGGATGGATAGATGTGTGGGTGCGTGCATGCATGCATGGATACATGGATGGATGGATGCATGGATGTGTGGATGCATGGATGGGTGGATGGATAAATGGATGGATGGATGGATGGATGGATGGATGGATGGATGGATGGATGGGCAGGTATATGGGAGGTGTGTGGAGGGGCTGGAGGTGATGAGGATCCATCTAGGAACAGCTGTCTGCTTAGTCTAGGAATACTGCTTAGATCCTGACTCCTCCATCTGTGGAGGACAGTGCTAACCTGTCCTGTAAAGAGCACAAAGGTTAGAGTGGCCAGGCATGGCCTCTGTGCCCTGATCCTCTTGAGCCAAGGGATGAAATATTAGTTTCCTTTCCTTGGACAGCTATAGGAAGAGACTGAAGTCAGTCTTAGGAAAACACTACAGGGCTCAGCTGGCAAAGGCACTTGCCACCAAGTCAGGAGACTGGAATTCTATCCCTGGGTCCACATGGCAGGAGAGAGCTGACCCTCCGCGCATTCACCACGTCTTGTGCACATCATGCCTTGCTGTGTTAGCACTCTTACTTACATCTGCCTCTACCCTGGTAATCCCATCTGAGGTGCTCCCCAGAGTCAAACTATTGTTGGCATCATGCTTTGGACTCAAAAACTGAAAACCTCTTTTCTTGATAAAGTATCCACACTTAAGCATTTCATTATAGCAGTGGAAAACCAACCAATACACAACACTGTGAGTTCTATTCGTTGTTCCCAATTTTAAAAAGTAGAAACAGAGGCCAAACAGAGGGAGGATATTAGAGAGGTATTGGGGAGGCCCCTAGTGAGTGTTGGTGATGGTTGATGTTCCTACAGTGACTGTGGGTATAGATGCTAAGATTCACAGCCAGGGTGACAGGACAGTGTCAGTCAGATGAGATGGTTACCACAACATGATTAAGACAGGGAGGATCAGGGAAGGCTGGGGCGATGTGGATAAGACATCTTGGATCACTTTTTTCAGGGTCCCAGGCTGATGGCCACTTTTACCATGGCCTTTCTGTGGTTTTGTCCCCTAGGATGTACCTCAAAGAGATTTCAGTCGCCCCGTGGGCTGTTAATTTACCATCATGAATCTTCCTGCTTCCGGCTCTTAAATCCCTTATGCTACTTGCTCACCTCGATAACCTACTTATTGATTGCATGTTGACCTGTCCTGTTAATCCTACCCCAGCCCCAATCCCAAATAGAATGTAAATGCTGCCAGGGCCAGAGAGCTCCAAAGGGCCCAGAGCACTCTATTTAGAAGGGACCAAGGCCAGAGAGGGTCCCTACCTCTTGCTCACCCTGAAGGTGGTCTTACTTTGCCCTGAGGCAGAGTGTTTCCCTCCCCTTCCCACCCCCAGGAGAGCCCCACAGCTAGCTTGCCAAGGGCCTGTGTCGAGGGGTTATCTGCTGCTGTGTGAAGAATGCTTTTAAACCATGCCTGGGTCCCTGACCTTCTAAGAGAAGAAACAGATGCACCATTTAACCCGCTCTTGGCTCCGAGAAGCCCAGGGAGTCGGGTCAAGCTAAAGAGAGTCTCGGCCTCGCAGCCAAAGGGTTAATGCCAGCCTGGGGTTCCCAGAGCCCAGATTCTGTAAATCTCAAGAGTTCACACAGCCTCTCTTGGAAGTCAGCACCCACCAGGGTCCTGATTAACAACCAGGAAGGAGGTCACAAGGAGTTCTCTGACAAGCTCAATGCACAGGTTGGACAAGCTGGGGGCAGGGGGTGAAGGGGCCTTTGCTTTTGCCACTGTGAAGTCAGGAGCCCTTAGTGAGACCCGTGTCCCCACCAGGCTGGACCTCAGAACTGCTCTCAAGTCTAATGATATCCTCAGACCCCGACTCAATGCAGCTCTTCACCTGGGTCGGCTGGCTGGCCTCACCTCAGCACTGTTCGTCAGCAGTAAACAGTGTGAGCCTCAGGCAGAAGATGGACTGCTGCCCCGGAGCTCCTGTGTGACCTCAGACAAGTCACAGTACTCCTCTGAGCTCCACTGTCTCCTCTGCAGAGCTCTGTTGCAGGTATGGTTAGGAGGATGAGGTCACACAGAGGATCAAACACAGCTTCTAGACCCCTTTCGTTTGGCTTATGCTGTTTTAAATTCTTTTTTTTTTTTTTTTTTTTTTTGATTTTTTGAGACAGGGTTTCTCTGTAAAGCCCTGGCTGTCCTGGAACTCACTTGGTAGACCAGGCTGGCCTCGAACTCAGAAATCCACCTGCCTCTGCCTCCCGAGCTTATGCTGTTTTAAACCATGGTTGAAACATCAACAGCTTAGGCAATGTCCCTGTAAAAGACAGCTGTCAGGGCTGGGGAGATGGCTCAGTCTGGAAAGTGCTGGCCCAAGTTTGATCCCCAGAACCCACATTTTAAAAAGCTGGGTATAGTTATGTGTGCTTATGATCCCAGTGTTGGGGGAGGTGGAGACAGGTGGATTCCTTGGGGGCTTAGATGCTGCCTGAGGAATGACAGACAAGGTTGATCTCTGGCTTCCACATGTGTGGGTGGACATACATGGACACCTGCACATGCATACATATATCACGCACACCAAGAAAAGAAATCCAGCTATCTGTGGTTTTTAAGGTTGAACTAGAATATTCTAGAAGCCCAGGATGCTGCCATCTCTAAAGCCACAGCACTCATGGGTACCCAAGAACAGTAGCTGAAGAATAGCGATGTTCTTATAATCATGTATGTCAGCAGGAGGTGCCTGCCGTGTCTAACCAGAGCACACGACAGAAGCTTAGGGTGGATTCTCACCCACTGGTCTATACGTGGACATAAATCACAGTGTCTCTGTGCAGTGGTGTGTCCCTGCGGTGGCATGTATTGAGCCCTGAACAAGGAAAGAGAGTTCCACACCTATTCCAAAGATGAACCTGAGGACATTGTGCTGAGGAAATAAGTCATGGGAAGACAAATGTCATGTGACTTCACGTATAGGCAGCAAACGGGGAAGACAGAAAAGAGGGTATAAGCGGTCGGAGGCTGGGAGAGACAGGGTGGGAGGTCTGTGTTTGGTGGGGACAGTGTAGCCCGCGGGAGGATGAGATGGTTCTGAGGATGGTGGTGGTGGTGGTGGTAGCTCAATTATGCAAATGTTGAGATGCTCACCTAAACATGATAAAGACGGGGACAGGCAGGATGTCTCAGTGGCAAAGCCCCAAAACCTGAGTTCAGTTCTTCTGACCCTCTAAAGGTGGGCAGAGAAAACCAATCCTCCGAGTTGTCCTCCACATGTGCCGTGCACACAAGTGTACACACACACACATGCTAATAATACTTAATTGATTTAAAATGTTTTAATAAGTGAAGATGGGTAAAGGATATGTTGATCTAGAACTATAATCCTAGCGCTAGGAGATGAGGCAGGAGAATGACAAGTAAGAAGCCAGATTGGGCTACGTAGTGCATTTAAAACTAGTGCAGAGAATGAAATGGTGCCAAGAAGAGGAGGAGGAGAAGGGGGAGAAGGAAGAGGAGAAGGAGAAAGGAAGGAAAGAAGGAAGGGAGGGAGGGAGGGAGGGAGGAAGGAAGGAAGGAAGGAAGGAAAGAAGGAAGGAAAGAAGGAAGGAAGGAAGGAAGGAAGGAAGGAAGGAAGGAAGGAAGGAAGGAAGGAAAATAAGAACCAGACCCTGTACTTAATTAAGGCACTGAAGTTTTAAAAGTGGCAGAGCTGGGCCCTGGCTGCCAGTCGGCACCTACAGACAGGTGTGGGGACCCAGAGTTCCTCCTTAGCACATACCCTAGCCACACTAGTGGTCAGGAGGCTGCAGCAGAAGCCTCCACTTGGGGTCTCAGACCCCCAACCCCCCAGGCCTGTGTGGAAGAGGGAGGAGCCTCCAGGAATTTATGCTCCACAACAGACCTAGCGGACCAAAGAGCCGGTACCTGCACAGTGTCTGTGCTGCCGAGGAAAGGCCAGATGTTTGAGCTCTAGTCTGTTTATAAATGAAACGTCTGCTACATCCAGACCCCTATGTTTACACTGTGGCCGGGAGGGGGGGCTGGCCAATGGGGGCTAGCACACATTAGAAGGCATCCCTGGGGATGTGGCTCCCTGGCACTCAATCACTTGCCTCTTGGCTCTGTGACCTTCTGTGAGACAATGCACTTCTACCTCAGTTCCCTCACTATAAAACAAATGCAGATACACTAGCCACTGCCAAGGGTCATCGGTCAATGGATGTTTATAAAGCACGCTCAGAACCGGGTCTGGTATACAGCCGATGCTCAAGTCATGCATTATTCTTGTTCCTGCTTTGTCCCCTTCTAGATCCCAGCACCCACCTCCACACTCAGCCCCCATTCCACCGAGCCCCGTAGCATCCGCTGGAGCAACAGAAAGATCCTTTGCATACCTCTTGATGTTAAGTAGAACCTACATGGGCACTTACGATACAGGGATGTCCTTGGATGATCATGTAATAACAGAAAGTAACCCTTATGTTACTTTGGTGGTCCTTGGACTGTAGTAAAAGCCTCCTCCTAACGCCAAGACTTTTGGCTTCTGAAATAACTGGAACCACCAGACCAAAATGGAGGAAGCCGGTCGGTGCTACAGTACTTCAGTTATACTTAATATATGTATGTATATTTCCTTTTATTTAGCTGTGCAATGAGGCATGAAAGTGCACCAACCATCCACTTACTTGGCCCTTTGAACATCAGCCTGCACAGCACTGGGACGAGGTGCGCGGTGCCAGCCTGCAGCTGTTTCTGCTTTGGTTATTATTGCAAATACCCAGGGAAGGCTGCCTTCCGGTTTCTCTCCTCCCGGCTCTGCGGGCCGTCTGCGCTCACTAATTTTCACACCAATTTCCACTCTGGCTCCGGTTCTGACGAGGGAGCCACAGGCCCTTTTGCAGAGGGAAACCCCTGGGCGATCTGACTTGGGCGGTGTTCTTTCTGTACAGCCCTCTGTTTGAAGGGGTCTGGTTCATGATTTGTACTGAAATTTGTTAAATCCTGGAAGGTTTTGATTTGGTCCCCCCCCCCCCCGTGTCTTGTTTTTGCTGTTTCGGTAATGCAGAGTCCAAATTGAGTTAAAGAAGTTTTTCCGACTCCACGTTTGGCTGCGTTTCCCATTTTCATCAGCTGTTACGGATCGGGAATATTAAATAGCACAACAATAGTAATTTGGGGATTTCAGAGCTCAATGGGGGTGATTTATAGAAACCTGAAGCTCTTACCATAATATTTTGTTAAATCCGTTTCCTCTTATTTTGCCTGATTTAATACAGACTCTTCCCTTCAGTTCTCTGTCCCTTTGAATGGCTGAAAGAAGTTAAATGCATGCAGGTCTATCCCGCCTCCAATATGGAGATAAAAGGGGCCAATATGAAAGTTTCTTATAAGTTATAGCAATGGCAGGAGCATGCCGGGTTTTCATAGCTGACCAGAGTCACTGCATCAGCTGGTTTTGTTTAAAAAACTGGGTTGGAGATTGAGTCTGATTGCTGGAGGGAAAGAAAAAAAGAAAAGGAAAGGAAAAAAAAAAGCCTGCCTTCACTCCCAGAGACTCCATGTCATGTGCAAAATGGTGGTCGTAAAAGGAGGGAAGTGACTTGGAAATGTCTGCCATGCCTGGCACCCAGGGAATGTGTGAGTTGATTTTAGCATGATTCTTGCCTGCCTTCCTTCCAGGAGTTCACAAGTTCCCACTGTGTGCTGGGAGCCAATCTAGTCTCTGACTCGCTCACTCACTCAAACCTAACTTTGAGGATGTGGGGTGGGGGGCGGGGGGGGGGGGGAAGGGGTTGTAGCTCAGTGGGTAGAGCAGTTGCCTAACATGCCAAAGCCCTGGGTCCCATCTTCAGTACTCCATACAAGGGGTGTGGTCCTGGGAGCCTGGATCCCAACAGTGAGGAGGATGAAGAGTCAAAGAGAGAGAGAGAGAGAGAGACAGGGGAGCTTCAGGCAGGTCCTTTAGGAACCAACCCTTGTCGCTCCCCTCCCTTTTCCCCTCCCCTCTTCTCTCCCCTTTCTCTTACTGCTCCCCTCCTCTAATGCTTACCATCAGTTCACTCTTGAACTTGCTTAGAACTCCCTGTATCCTCTCAAACTCGCACCCCTGTTATTTTGGATGTAAGAAAAAAAAGAAAGCCCAGCCACACCCTGGGTACTGAGAGACCCCTGCCACCTATGGCCACTCCAGCTTCCTGAGAGTTTAGTTCAGTTATGGCTCTTGGGTTATAGGGTAGAGGGAAACTGAGGCTCAGACAGGCTAGACAAAACCCAAGATTACAGAAGAGAAGGCACCTCTGTATGCAGCACACTGTTGCCAGAGACCTGTGTGTTGTCTACCCTGGCACCTCCAAGGTCGAGAAATCCCTCAAAATGCCCTCAAAGCACCCCCACGCTGCTCAGGCTGTTATGGTTGATTTGATGGCTTTGGAGAGCAGAGTCCTCCACCAACACCCTTGCGTGGAAGTGTCTCCAGTTGCAGACTGAGCCCAGGAAAAGCAGCTAGTATCTTAGAGTCTATTACTCAGTCTGCCTTTGCCTCTGCTGATGGAGGCAAACAAAACAGGTTGAGCAGATGTCCCAGGCCCTAGGCATCAGGTCCAGGGAAGTAAGGCACTCATCACAAGGCAGCATGAGAATGCAGCTCTGGGTCTCAGCCAGTTCCCATCTCTGCGCAGTCTCTCGAGGCCCGAGTCCTACTGCCAAAACCGTGAAATGGCTTGTTTTGTTCAACAACGTGTGTTGGAGAGCTGCTCTCTTAAAGGTGCAACTGGCAGGTTCCCATGGGAATTCTTCTTATTTCTTTCCTTAACTTAGGGGGAAAAAAGCCATGATTGTGTCATGAACTAAAATACCCCATGTGTAGACTGTGGTGAGATGGGGAGAGCAAGATGGGGGAAGGGGTCAGAGAAGATTTTGTGAGCCCCTCCCCTACCGAGTCCACCCACCCAGCAGGGAGACCGGCAGAAACCTCAGAACAGCATGCTCACGGGGCCTGGTGGCTATGACTGTTTAGCAAGCATGAAGAGCAATGTGAAAGCCCTGGAGCAGGGTCATAGTAAGAAGAGGAGAGGACATGGGCTCCAGGGATGTCTGTTTTCTCTGGAAACAAAAGGCACTAGATAGGAAGGCGTAGGTATTTGTTGGCACAGTTGCTAAACTGTTGTGGAAGCTTCCAGTTGGTTGTGATTTGCCTCTGAAATGCCACCCCCCATTGGCTCATATGTTTTGAACTTTTGGGCCAAAGCTGGTACTGCTGTTTTAGAAGGTTCTGGACCTTTAGTGGCTAAAGACTCTCTAGAGAAAGCCGATCACTAGGGGGTGGGTCTTGAGATCTAAAAGCTTGGCCAGATTTCACGTCTGCTTTCTGTTTCCCAGCTGTGGATACAATGTGACCAGCCCTTCACTCTGCTGGCATGGCGCTTTCCCTGACGTGATAAACTGTATCCCTTCAAACCGTGAGCCAGAAGTAAAACCCTTCTTCCTTTAAGTGGCTCCCTGCCAAGTGTTTAGTCACACTAAGAAAAGTAACTAATGTTTGGTTCTCAACAGAATGATTTTTTTTAAGATAATTTATTTTAATTTTTGTTCTGATGCTGGGGACTCAAACCAGTACCTCCTACATACAGTACCTCCTACATACAAACAGTGCTTCTGTTTGGGGTAACCACTCTACTAACTGAACCATCTATAAGCCCAGCAGTGTGAACCTTACATTTGTTTTGTCTTTTTGAAGAATACTGGCCATATCCCAGGGACATATTTTTTCCCTTTCCCATAGCCTCTTTTGATTTTCTTTTCTTTTCTTTTCTTTTTTTTTTAAAGGAAAAAAAAGACCTTTTTAAAAAACAACAACAACAATTATGTGTTTCTGGGTAGGTATGTGCATGTGACTGTAGTGCCCATAGAGGCCAGAGAGGGGTATTGTGTCTCCTGGATCTGCAGTTATGAGCCTCAATCAGTTATGAGTCACCTGATGTGAGAGTTGGGCACTGAACTCAGGTCATCTGCAAGAGCAGCAAGCACCCTTAACTACAGAGTGGTCTTTGAGCCACCCACAAGCCTCTTCTGATAGTCCAAATTATGCGTCCTAGCACGGATTGCTGGGCTATTAGGATTATCCTTACAATGTGACAGAGAACTCAGTATGGTTTGGTGTGTCCTGGCACAGACTCTGTGTCCACCATGACTGTGGTCACAGGTCCACCCCTCAGACTGTCCAGTATCTGGATGTCCTCACTGGGCCAGTTGAGTCCAGCCTTTCCTTACTGAGTGGGTGCTACACTCATCTGTGCCAAGGGATTTTTGCTTTGGGGGGTGTGTGTGTGTGTGTGTGTGTGTGTGTGTGTGTGTGTGTATGCGTGTGTGTGTGTGTGTGTGTGTGTGTGTGTGTGTGCATGTGTGTGTTTCCTGGTTGGTTATTGTCCCCTTAGGGTAAAGAATTACAGGCTGCTCGTTGCTTGGCCTGAGAAAGGTGCTTCTGTTTGGGGTCTACTGTGTGCTGTTTATACGACTGAATCTGGAGATTCTCCACACTGCTCCACTCTCTGGGTTCACAGCCATCCTGAAGACTATTGGAAGAGAGCGGGCCAAAGCAGAAATAAACACACCGTGAATATAACTGCTGAGCTTGTCCTGGTAAATCCAAGTTAAATGCTTCTAAAAATATATTTCTGGAAAGGTAAAGTAAGGCCCACTCACTGCCCAAGACAGAAGCTATAAAGGAGAGAAAAACCACAGTTACAGCCCCATAAAGAGATCACAGTTGCCATTAACGTGACATTGAAGCTGCTACTGGCCTCACAGTGGTTTATATACATGGGCAAGGTTCAGATAACACTGTAGGTATTGGATTTTGTTTTTGTTTCGACTCTTGCCATTTTGTAAATATTTCTCCATGTCATTAAAGAAGGTAGAGGGGATCTTGTTTAAATTTTTTTCAGCCTTTTTTCTTGTGGAAAAATATCTAAACATTTTAAAAACAAATTAAAATGTAGACCGAAGACCAGGAACCTCATTCACACACCAACCACCTAGGATTTGGGCATTAGCAAATTGTGAACAAACATATTTTACATCTTTAAAATATGAAATTAAATAAAAATAAAAACATATTGTTGACTACTTATTTACTGTCTTTTTTGGAAACAAATTACAGATATATTGCTAGAATGGAATATTTCAGTGTAAATAATTAAAGATAAAAGGTATATTTTTTTCAATCATTAAAATACCATTTAGTAAATCTAAAAAGTTGATAACCAATATCTATGAAGTTGATTACAAAGTTACCTAATTAATAATGGTTCTCCTCCTCCTCTTCTTCCTCTTCCTCTCTTTCTTTCTTTCCTTCTTCCTTCCTTCCTTTCTTTCTTTCTTTCTTTCTTTCTTTCTTTCTTTCTTTCTTCCTCTTCAGACAGTCTTATGTAGCCAGGCTGACCTCAAGTTCTCCATATAGCCAAGAATGATCTTGAAGCACTCATCCTTTGCATCCTGCCTGCTGGGATGGCAGGTGTGAGCTACCATGTGTGGTTTTTGCCATAATGGGGATTGAACCCATGGCCTTATGTGCATTACCCACAAGCCATGCTCTTGGTCCCCCCTATAATTTATTTATTGAAGAAACCTGGTCATTTGCCCTTCAGTTTCCCACCATCTGGATCTTGATGGCTGCATGCCTGTGGTGTTATTTAATACACTCCTCTGGCCTCGTTGGTCCCGTAATTGGTGGGTGAATGTAAGCGCCTGGTGACATTCAGGTTTGGTTTAGGGAAGTGAGAGAGGGGGGTAAGAATACTGTTGTGGGGTGGGGCATCAGCCACAGAATAAATGTGTTTCTTTCTGTGGTAGCAGCGTGATCGTGATGGCCTTACGTGTGACTCTAACGGGGATCTGTAAAATGAGGAGGCTATCATGTCTGCTTTTCCTTGCAAGCCGGGGTAGCACAGAGGAGGTTCCCATCAGCAACTGTCCGCTCACCTGGGAGGAATTCTTTAGGCTCTTCCTCTTTATCCACCAGTTTTCAAAATAATGGGTTTCTTCTCAGGCATCCCGCAAAGGCAACCACTGAGCACTGGCTTTAGTGCCATTATGCAAACCTATCTGGTATATTTCAACTCACTGCATTTATTCTTGGCGATGCTCAGTCGGGTCTTACCTAAGCCAGTGGGAGCTTTGTGGTGGCTTGAGTCCTTTATATAGGACTTCAGTCATGTTTGGTAGTTTCTTTGCTTTCAATCATTGTTGCTACAACATATCACCTGAGACTATGTAGTTTACAAAGAATAGAGGTTTGTTTGTTGTGCTGTTTAGGAAGCTGTGAAGTTCTGGGGTGTGATGCCAATTTCTGCCTGAAGCTGATTTAAAAAAATAAAATAAGAAGCCTTGCTGCGTCCTAAAGGGTAGAAACATCACATAGAAAAACAAATTAAGCATCTACCTAAGAGCTGTCGTAAATCTTCAACCCAATATACCCGTGCAGATAACACACAACTCATTACAATATTTATAAACTGTATGGCTAGATTGGACAGATTTACCACTACACTACTCTAGTCCCCTTGCTACTTGTGGCTTCTTCAGGCCACACGATTCTGTTCCATTTTCCTTCTACCTCCTCTTCCTCCATTGTCCTCTGTCTCCTCTATTTCCTCCATCTCCTCCTCCTTCCTCTCTTCCCTCTCTCTAAAACCTCCAGCCCCACTTTTCCCTTCCACTGCTCAATCACAGGCTCTAGCCTTTATTTGACCAGCTAAAATGGGGAGAAGGTTCACTCCTTGTTGGGGGCAGCCCCTTTTGAGGAAGCAGAATTAGTATCAAAATGCAAACAGCACCAGGGCAATCCACAACACCTAAGTCACTCTTTTCTTCCTCTTCCTCCTCTTCTTCTTCCTCCTCTTCCTCCTGCCCCTCTTCTTCTTCTTAAGCCACTAAAGCCACCAGAGAGCTCCTCCCTCGTGATCTCAGCTAACCTTAACAACCTCTCATGATGCTTTAACCGTCAGTTTGACCCAACCTAGAATCCCCAGGGAGGAGACTATCAGCGAGGGTCTGTCTACACTGTGTTAGACTGTGGACATTTCTGTGGGGCAACTATCTTAACTAAATTAAGTGATGTGGGAAGACTCAGCCTTCTGTGGGCGGTACCATTCCCTAGGTGTGAGAATGGAGAAATTTGAGCCAGAGAGCATGCATGCATTCATTTCTCGCTGCTCGTGACTGCGAGTGTGATATGACTAGCTTTTAAAGTTCCTGCCTTGGCTTCCCAACCAGGGTAAACTGTTACCTGGAAGTGTAAGCTGAAGGAACCCCCTCTTCTTCCCTAAGTCGCTTTTAGTCAGAGTATTTCACCATGGCAACAGAAATTAAGCTAGAACATCTTCCAAAGGCCTCACCTCATCACTGACATAAGATGCTGGGGGGTTGCTTTTCAACACATGAACTGTGAGGGATACAGTCAAGCTCATCTTATATATTGTTAGAAAGAAAATATGTAAGAGTCCACAATGGGGGTACCCTACGTGCCTGCTTGATACCGACAAGCCTGTTCAAGTACAGAACAGGAAGGTGTTTGTTGTTCCTTTTCAAACTGAAGTGTTCCCTAAGTGCTTGCCATGGCTCTCAATCAGCAACCTTGCTGAAAACCATGGCTCTAAACAAAACCAACCTAATTCACTCACTTTGTCCCATGGCAGTGTCAGAACAATGTGTCGACACTCCCTCTCACAGTCTGGTTATTGAAAATGATTCAAATGATTGTGGGTTTTCTCCCCTTGTCTTTTTGAGCTGTTGTTTGTTTGTTTGTTTGTTTGGGGAATGAGGGTGTGACATTAAGGAACACCTTTGTAATAGGGTCATGTTATTCCCTTATTGGATATGGATGTCCTCAACCTTTGGACAGCGTAAAGGTTGCATTGGAAACTTTGGAATCTCTTTGTTATTAGCAAGAACACTGCCACAGACATCTGTGCTTTGCATGTTTATTTCTGATCAGTTTTGTGGCCAGACTGTTAAAAGAGGAATGAGACCGTCAACAGCCCGGAACATGTGCCCAATGCCTTCTCCAGAGCAAGCTACACTCCTGGAAAGGCCTGCAGATCTACGCTCCAATCAACGTTTTTTTCATTATCATTAAAAGCAGGGCAGCTTGGTGCTGCAAACCAACTCAGGAAGGATGTTGTTCTCTGTAATTGCTATAGCCCACAATTGTTGGCGACATCCTTAGACAGAGGGGTTTCTCTTTTAAAATTAACTTAACTGTCTTGTTTCATTTTTTAAACTACATTGTATTTACTTTGTATATGCAAGAGGCACCATGTTGGTGTGGAGGTCAGAGGAGAACATTTAAGACTCAGTTCTCTCCTTCCACCATGTGTTCCAAGAACTGTACTCTGGCCATCAGGTCTTGGCAGCCGAGACATTCCCATTAGCCGGTACTGTTTTCTCAGTGTTTTACCATAGGGTCTTGCCCAGTTACCCAGTTTTGTTTCCAGGTCATAAGCTGAGATCACCCTTGTGCCCCAGCCTTCTAAGACGCTGGGGATACAGGTATCAAGGCTAATCTGAGAACCACTTCTAGTGTCAGAAGAACGGCTGCTCTTTGTTACAGTTATTGAAATAGTTTTTCATTTTTTATTTGCTTTGCAGTTTTTAATGACATATATTGGAATTTTTAAAACTAATTCCATTTGTTGATTTGTTTCTCTCACTGCAGTTGTGTGTGCTCAGAAAACCCAGCTCCATCTGATAGCTGTTAAGGGTTTTCCTGTATGTGCTTCTACTTGGTGTAAGGCTTTATTTAATTTTTTTCTACTTTTATTATTTTTTCCACTTTTATTGTTTATTTCCTTAGAAAATTGCAAAAGCAATACACATTTGTTGAAGTTATAAAAGCTTAGGAAAAATATAAAAGGCTTCATTTATTTTTATATTTAGCTTGTGAATGAGTGAGTGGTGTGTGTGTTTGTGTGTGTGTATGTGTGTATGTGTGTGTATGTGTGTATGTATATGTGTGTGTGTGTGTGGTATGTGTGTGTGTGTGTGGTGTGTGTGTAGTGTGTGTGTATGTGTGTATGTATATGTGTGTGTATGTGTGTGTATGTGTGTATGTATATGTGTGTGTGTGTGTGTATGTATATGTGTGTGTGTGTGTATGTGTATATGTATATGTGTGTGTGTGTGTATGTATATGTGTGTGTGTGTGTGTGTGTGGTATGTGTGTGTGTGTGTGTGGTGTGTGTGTGTGTGTGTGTGTGTGTGTGTGTGTGTGTGTGTGTGTTAGTGATGAAGCCCAGGGCTTTGGCCTGATGGAGTACTTGTCCACTGAGCTACCCCAGTCCTGAAACCCTTTGTTAATTCTATAATGTATATTATGGCATAAAAACCAGGGAGAGGCCCTGACTTGAAAGTCTTCCAAGTAGCCGGTCACCCAGCTCCATTTGCTAAACAATCTGTTTTGCTCCCATGGTGTGTGCTAAACTGTTTGGTCCTGGGACCACTCTTCAGAATCGGTGGTGTTTGCCAGCGTTATGTAATTCTCCTTCCCGATTCAAGTCGCTCTCTTGTTACTTTTCTTTTTTGAAAATGCCTTTAGCTGTTCTTGCCTGTTTATTCTCCTAAACAAACAGACGCGTTATTTTGTCAAGATTGAGCATCTGGGTGATCTATGGTGGAGACAGCTCTCAAGGGATCGGGCTTCCTTCAGATGCTCGGCAGAGGCAAATTGCTAAGAAGCTGTGAGGAGGCTGCCCATGTCTCTGGGTCTCACAGCAGTGCTAGGAAGTACTACAGCCATCCAGATGCTATCGCTTGCACACAGGCTGGGGGCACCCCTAAGAGGACTCACGGTCATCTTAATCCTCAGAGGGGCAGTGTTAAGTGGGAGGCTGTTAAGAGTTTGGGGCTCAGGTGTCTCCTCAGGTGAGTTGAAAGCCCAGCCTCTAGTGCAGCAGAGGGTCCTCAGAAAGTGTTTGGCTCATGAGGGATCTGAACTCACCAATGAATGAACCTATAGTGGACTGGTAGCTACTGGGCATGGAGACAAAGGCTTTATTGTGAGACTGAGCTCTTTCTTTGTTCCCTGGCCGCCCTTAAGGTGAGTAGCTTTCTCCCTCTACTCTAAATCCCTAACACCATGAAGCTCTGTCTCACAGAGGTTCCTAAAGCAATTTAGCCAACCATGGCAACAGCCATGAACAGAAGCCTCTGAATCTATGGGCCAAAGAAAGTCTTTCCTATGTTGGGTGATCTCCCTCAAGTATTCTGTGACAGTATCAGGAAGCTGACTAACACAGATGAGACTGTGTCATTGGGTATGTCAGCCTGAGAAGGGGTTAATGTATCTCTCTTGGGACCATGGTTAGCTCCCTCAAGATGGAATTATTATAAAAACAGACAGACAGACAAAGAGAGAAGCCTAACCTGAGTTATCTGCTCCTGTCTTTCTGCTTCACGGTGCTATCTCATCTATATAAGCAACCTCTTCCCTTGTGATCCTCACCAGAGCTGAGCAGAAGCCAGTGCCCTGCTCTTGTGCCTCTAGAACTATGAACTAAATGAACATTTAAAATAATTATCTAGCCTCAACTATTTTATTGTAAGAATAGAAAAATGAATAGATTTCCCAGCAATCTTAGCCTCTCTGGGTTAGCGTAGAAAAGAAGGAAGACTCTATTCTTAGATACTGAGACCGAAGAAGGGATTTAGGATTACCTCATATGTCTACCTCTGTCCAAACATATCAAATGAAAGGTTCCAGAAACAAACAATTACTAAGCTTTAAATAGATTTATTACCATATATTGCTATTGTTGCTACGCTTTCTCACTATTTTAATCCTACACTGTACTATATTTATACATTTTTAACATAGGTAAGTATATATAGGGGAAAACATGCTATAAATGGGATTTGGTACTCTTGTGGGTTTAAAGCATCTTGTAAATAACCCTTCATAGGAAAAGGGGACAAAGAGATGGCTCAGCAGGTAAAAGCACTTGCTGCTCCTTTAGTTCTAAGTTTGGTTCCCAGCACCCACATGATGGCTCACAAAACATAATAACTTCAGCTCCAGGGGATCCAATACTCTCTTCTGATCTCTGCAAATACAAACACACACACACACACACACACACACACACACACACACACACACACACCACTTTTTTTTTAAGTTAAAGTCGGAGAGAAGTAATCAGGAAGGATGAGCCTTTACCAGATATGAAACTACATTATATAATCTGGGCAACCAAAATGGTCACATTCCGTGTGACCTGACTAATGGAATGAGCCCAAATAAAATGTCCCAAGATAGTCAGAACTCTGCAACCCTGCACAGGAGACAATTGCTAATGTAGCTCATTAGAATATTCAGCAGCGACCACATGAGCTCTGGAGGCCACCTAAGATGATTGATGCAAGATTGACAGCTCCTACTTCACCAGGACAAATTCTAGCAGGGTCAAAGACTGAACAGTGAAGATGAGACTGTATAGCAAACAGTAAGACAAGCTAGGATGGACGAGAGGAAAGCTGGTGATGTGGAGTAGTGGAAATGAAAGCTATCTGCATCCCTGAAGACACCACAGCAAATGGGAAAGGCCTAAGGACACACAAGGGAGAAATTAATTCAGCTCATTTCGCAGACAAATCTTACTTCCCTAAGACATTGCAGTGGGAAGGGGGAGTGAGGCAAAACAAAACACTAGCAATTGTTGCTCAATCATGGCTCTTATGGGTGCTGCAAAGGAAGGAAGGGAGGAAGAAGGGAGGGAGGGAGGGAGGGAGGGAGGAGAGAGAGTGTGTTTCTTCGAAATACTTGTGTGAAGCTCTTGTGCGATACTTGTGCAAGCCATAGTTGAACACCTGGAGACACATTGAGTTCCAGAATGTGGGAAACTAGGTCAGGATCATGAGGAGACTGTAGAACCTCCATCATAGTCAGTTTATCAACAACCAAGTGCCATCTGATCAGTAGCACCCATGCACTTACACATCACAAGATCCTTGTCAGAAATCCTCCTCCTCCACTGAGGCGGGGGCTCAGCCACACCCAGAGCTCACTGGTGTACAGTCAGTCTCCCAAGAAATCCTCCTCCTCCACTGAGGCGGGGGCTCAGCCACACCCAGAGCTCACTGGTGTACGGTCAGTCAGTCTCCCAGTCAGATTATTTGGGAGGATCCCCTGTCTCTCTGCCTTCTGAGCCGTGAATTACAGGCAGGCTGCCACACCTACCTGACATTTACATGGGTTCTGGGGATCCAAACTCTGGTCCTCTGACCGTCTCCATAACTCTGCTTTTACAATGCTTTGTTTGTCTTAAAGATGTACGTTGTCATTTATTTGTGTGTGTGTGTGTGTGTGTGTGTGTGTGTGTGTGTGTGTGCATGTCTCTGTGCATGAGAACACCAATGCATGCAGGTGCCCCAGAAGGTCAGAATAGGGTGTCCATTCCCCTTGAGCTGGAGTTATAGGCTGTTGTGAGCCACTTGATGTGCATGCTGGATCCAAACTCTGTTCTGTTTAAGAACAGTGAGCGCTCCTTGGCACTGAGCCCCCTTCAGATCCTTCTTTTAGAGTTTGCAAATTTTTTCTGACATGGGCGTATATACACGGGAAATCAGTAGTCTTTGGTCCAGCCTGCTGATACATGCTGTACGTTCTATGTTAACATTTAGTTAATGTAGGAAGGATTAACCCCTTTGTGAGAGTGTTTTCCTGTCCGTGGATACACTGTGCCTGGGTTCACTCTAGTCTCCCTGGTACCACTTAGACGCCTTAAACTTTTTGTTTTTTTCGAGACAGAGTTTCTCTGTGTAGCCCTGGCTGTCCTGGAACTCACTCTGTAGACCAGGTTGGCCTCGAACTCAGAAATCCGCCTGCCTCTGCCTCCCGAGTGCTGGGATTAAAGGCGTGCACCACACCGCCCGGCGCCTTAAACTTTTTCTTTGCATAGATATTTAATATACTTTTCTCCTTCCCAAACTGATCCCTGGGTGTGTTATATTTTGAATAACTGGAACAAAATGAAACGAGATCTTGCCATGTGTCGTATCTTGTAACTGGCTGCTGTTTTTACACAAGATGGCTATCAGCACACATGTTAATTTTGACATGTGAAAGCTTCGAAGTTGGGAGCATCACATGATGCTCGTATGTGCTGTGTTGTGTTCAGTCAGAGTGTGTCAGCTCCCTGGGTGCCGTCTTTTCTTTCTGGTGAAAACATAATCCTTTCTTTTTAATTTTTTAAATATTACCATGTTCACGCATGTGTGTGCTACACATGTGTGGGTATGGATATGCAGAAGGCAGAGGAATATATCCCTCTCTGCTTTTTTCTCTTGAGAATCTCTCACTGAACTTAGAGCTAAGCTAGCAGCCAGCAAGCCCCAGCAATTCTCCTGTCTCTGCTCCCCTACAGAACTGGGGTTACATATGTGTGTAATCACACCCTACTTTGTATGTGGGTGCATTGGATTCAGACAGGTCCTCATGTGTGCACAGTAAGCCCTCTTACTCTGATTCCTCTCCCTCGCCCCTACATTTTAGCTTTCTGGCAGAATATGTACACGTGCATTATTTATAGTTGCTCCACGTGCAGCTGGACATCAGAACCTGTTTATTCTGCCTAGCTGTGACTCAGTACTCACACTGTGACTAGGTACTCTCTTTCCCCACCCTGCGTTCTCTCAGCTCTCCCAGCCCCTGGCAGGCAGTGTCCTGCTGTTTGCTTTCTTGAGATCCACGGCCTTACACTCTCACATGCGTGAGATCAAGCAGTCCTTGTCCTTCTGGGTCTGGTTTATTTCACTTAACATAATGAACTCCAGTTCCATCCGTGCTGTCGTGAACAGTGGGGTTCCATTCCTTCTCATTATACTGATTTATTATTTCACGACAGTACTGAATCCTTCTGTTGCTTCTGATTCTCTGGGTATTTCTTCTTTTTAAAGACTTATTTTCTTATTTTTTTAGATGCATGTATCTAGTATGCATGTATTTAGGTATGTGCAGGGGCCAGGCAAGGTCAGATTCCCCAGAAATTGGAGTTACAGGTGGTTGTGAGATGCCATGTGGGTGCTGGGAACTGACCTCAGGCCCTCTGTATGAGCAGCCAGTTCTCTTAGCCTGTGAGCCATCTCTTGGGCCCCTGGGGATTTCTAAATAAACAATTACATATAAAGATCTGAGGTTTTGTGTGGAGAGAGAGAGAGAGAGAGAGAGAGAGAGAGAGAGAGAGAGAGAGAGCATAGGTAAGAATGTTACTGGAGAAGTAGCTCACTAGTAGAATGGTTGTCTAGCATGCCCTGGGTTCAAGCCCCAGCATCACAAACATACAGATAACTAGCTTGGGGTGGAGTTGTATTCCTTTAATCTCAGTATTTTGAGAGGCAGAGGCAGAAAGGTGGTTGGTTCAAGGAAAACAGAGGAAGAGAGGAAGGGAAAGGGAGAAAGAAAGAGAAATGAAATTCAATAATCCTATGTTCCTCCTTTGAAATGGCTCTTTAAAGAAATACAGGCTCTTAAAAATATAAATATTTGGTCAACCAATTTAATTTTTCCCCTTTCCCTGTTTTTTTTAATAGAAAAGCTTGCTGTGAAATCAAAATTGGTTTAATAAAAGTTGAAAATTGAACTTAAACAGGATTTGGTTTTAATAAAATAGGTTGTCTACTCCCAGACACTGTTTTTGCTCAGAATTAACTTACAAATAGCAGCTCCTCAGAAATAGTTTAGGGTTAGAAAAAGAAAGTACCAGCCTTGGAGTTAGAACCTGGCATGGAGCTAACAGAGCTGTCAACTACAGGCTCCGGTCCTGACTGTCCCCAGTCAATGTTAGCCTTCTCTTCCAGCCTCATTTTCCCCATCTTTACAACAGGACAAACAGTAACGAGATAACGGAGCAAGGAGATGCAGGCACCATCTGCCCCTCCCCAGTGAGGTCCCAAAGACAAATGAAAGCACAATCAGGAACCAAGGGCTTGCAGCACGTGGTGAGGGGTAACTGTCATGAGTGTGGGCAGAAAGCCTTCTTCATCCAGCATGGACGATGGCTGCATAGATGGAGCCCCTCGCAGCTAACTTCCCCCCAGCCTATAAACTCTAACACCCCCTGGTACTCCACAGCCATGTGCAGTCAGGGTGCAACTGTATATGAATGGCTGGGAGACATGTCTGGAATCTCGGGTGAAGATCCATTAACCATCCCTCCTCTGAGTTAATGCCAACAGCCCACAGGTCTGACAGTGGTGGAGTCTTCAGCAGGCCCAGCTCACCCAATGGACATGCCTTTGTTCTCCTGGGAGGACCACGTTCTATAGCCAATGCTGTGGGCAATCTATAGAGAAAGCACTTGGCCCCCTTCACAGTGCAGCTCCAACAGCGCCTCCTCCAGCATGGCTTAGTTCCAGAAATCTGACTTGGGTGTTAGGTGTTGGGGGAATGAAGAAACAGCAGACACATTGAGAAGCTGGGATCGGGAGCTGTAGCGGTGGCACCTCTGACAGACCGTACTACAACCCAGAACCTTAGCACGTTTAATGTGTATAGCTCAGGGAGAAGGAGTTGGCTCGTCTCAGGAGGAGCAGGGCAAACTCAGGCTGGGAACATCCAGCTGTGGTTCTTGCTTTCCTTATATTCTGTCAGCATTGGCACACAAACCAGAGGAAGGCTTTGCCAACTCCCTGAGACTGACCCTGAGGAGGATTTGCCAGTTCCTGGGAGTCTGAGGTATTAGGCAGGGGACTTGACCTGGATGTACACATGTCAGCAGCACACAACTGATCTCTCTATATACTGAAGCTGTCCTGATATACTAGGAAACCGGTTATGCTATTGGGACAAAACCCACAGGAAGTTAAACAATATAGCAGTGTAAGTGGACAGCCATTAATCTAACTCCCAAGTGGTTTGGGAGACCCTGGTTCCTGCTGTGTAGTAGCATGGATCTCAACATGTGACATCCTGCAGTGAGCCCTGTCCCTGCCATTCTAGCCACAGCTTCACTTGATCCTCAGGAAGCAAGAAAGAGAATTCAGATAGGGAAGCACACTTCATCTTAAGAGAGTGCCTGGGGAACTGTATGGATCATTTCTATGGATGCCCAGTGGTCAAAAAACAGTCACATACCCATTCCTAATGGCAAGGAAATACGGGAAATGTAAGCTCAGCCAGATTTTCTTATTACAGAAGAAGGGCAGAATTAACTCCAGGGACAGTTGCTACTTGGAGCCCTATTCACAATAGTTGTATACCCCATCATGCAGTTCCTGCCAAGGACCAACCACATCTGTGATGGTAGAAGCCCCAAATGGTAATACTGGAACTGAAAACAAAGGGCCTGTGGTCAGTAGTACACTGATTGCCTAGCAGTACAAAGAGAAAGAGAAATGTCAGTGACCTGGCGATGTGGTGGTCATGGGTGTGTCATGACTGGGATAATGCAATAGCACGGAATGGGTGTATATATTTACTGTACTTTTAAATCTCTACTTCTTCTACCCACTCTAAAGCTTGCAATGGTGTAGGCTGGTGGCAGCCTCATCCGTGTGGTGTTTACACATCACTGCATAGCATCAGGGACAGCATTGAATGATTGGCCCTCTCTGTCTCCCTCTATGGGGGCTATTCTGTGAGGTCTACATGATGATGAAGTCACCCGAGGGAGGGCACAGTTCACAGACTACGGCCAGTTGTCAGTGACTCATGACTGTGTATGGAAATGACACATCCCACCTATCACCAGATGGCCCCAATTCAACCAGCCTGTGACACCCCCCCCCCCCGTTATACGATGTTCAGGAGGTTGTCAGGGCCATGCCATTGTCTTATTTCACTGAAGGGACAGAAGGGTGTGTGACTGTGCAACCTGGGCCACCTTACCTGTTCTGGGAACTGGCTTTGGGAGGGTGTAGTAGTTTGAATGAGAAAAGTCCCCATGAGCTAGCGTACTGAACACTTGGTCAGCCCCCATGAGCTAGCGTACTGAACACTTGGTCTCCAGAGAGTGCTGCTGTTTGGGAGGTTATGGAACATTACAGAAGTGAGTCTCACTGGAAGTACATCACCGGGGGCAGGCTTCGAGGGATTATAGCCTGGCCTTCCTTCCTGTTCTCTCCCTCTCTTTCCATCTCTGTCTGTCTCCCTGTGTGTCTGTCTGTCTTCTGTCTGTCCCCATCTCTCTCTGTCTCTATGTGTGTCTGTCTCTCTGTTTCTCTGTCTCTCTCTGTTTCCCTGTCTCTGTCTTGCTGTCTCTCTCCTCTCCATCTGTCTATGCCTTGTCCTCTATGTGTGTCTCTCTGTCTTCTGTCTGTCTTTGTCTCTCTGTGTGACTCTCTCTCCCTATTTGTCTGACTGTCTCTCCATGTATATCTCTGTGTGTCTCTGTCTCTCTTTGTCTCTCCCTGTCTGTCTCTGTATGTTTTTCTCTGTCTGTCTGTCTGTCTCTGTCTGTCTCTGTCTGTCTCTCTCTCTCTTCTCTCTCTCTCTTTCTCTCTCTCTCTTCCTGCCCCCTTCCTATGTGTAGATGCAATGTGATCAGCCAGCTTTCTGCTCTTACCCTAATCCTTCCCTGCCTGTTGCTATGGTGGGCTCCATCCCTTTGGAACCTGAAGCCAAAGGAAACCTTTCTCTCTTAAGTTTTTTTCCGTCAGGGGGTTCTATCACTCTGTTGCTAAAAATTTTTCCTAGAGGGAGTTGTGGACAACGCCTACTTAAGTTTCCTGTAACAAACTGGTGCATGGGGTCACTACAGTTCACTACAGTTCACTCAGTGCGTTCCTTGGTTTCCTTAGGAGCATAGGTGAGGGGTGACTTACAGGGATGTGGGGGCTCCTGCCCCAACAAGGCTATACTGGAAGGTCCACTCATCAGGAAGGAGAACTTTCCCATAGCTGCACAGATGGAGTCCCTCACCTAGAGACTTCCCCAGCTATAGAGTTAGCCCCACACCAAGCCCATGTGTAATTCAAGCAGAATTGCATGTGGCAGGTGGTTTGAAATGGCTGGAGAAGCAGTCCACAGTTCCAGCTGGGATAATCTTTTACAAGTGGACCCAGATGAACTCCCCAAGATTTGGCTTGGAGAAGTCATGAGAAAGGGGGCTTCCTTGTCCTGGTAAGTAGACATGATGACAGTGAACTAACCTTGAATCAGAGATCTGGTATTTGCTGAGGGGGTGACAGATACTACTGACAGAGTTAGGGCTTGATCTTCCATGCCAGTTACCCAGTACGTGGCCGCAAGTGTTAGCTGGTGTCTACACTGAGGTAAGCGGAAGAACAGATCATGTGGGTCCAGCCAGCGAAGCTTCGCCCTCATCCCCAAGCAAGGCACAGTGCAGCCATCTTCCTCCTGCACCAGGGATGTGGAAGGGGTGCTTTGTGCGTAATCGTTTTTAGACACTGATGAAGACCAGACAACAAAGGCTCCACTGTCTCTCAGGCCGCTTGTCTAATTAGGAAAAATATCAAGTGAAAAGGTGGGGAGGAAGGGGCCGGGCAGTGTGTTTGGTTGGAAAGCTGTGTTTAGGCCGAGCCAGCTCTGCCTTTAATTACGCTGTCTGAGTTGACTTTAATGGGCATCATTGTTAATGCCTTCATTCCAAGGAAAGGAAAATAGTACTCTTCGCATCTGAGCACATAAAACAGCCTGGTTCTTAAGCTGCCCATCACAGTGCTGGCCAGAAGGTGGGCAGCCGGCTGCTACCGGGAAACGGGAGGATCCTGCCATCTCTTCACCACCCAGACTGTTGTCACAAAAGTACCTTAGACTAATGTGTTCCTTTATCATGGCTGTGACCAAATACATACCTGACAAGAAGGAAAGAAGTATGAATTTGTCTCAGCTTGGCAGGGCACAGTCTGCCCTGGAAGGAGGAACAGGACAAGAGGAGCGTTCAGACTGTGACCAGAGAGTAAGTGCTAGCCACCGAGAGCTGGGACCCGGGCCAGGAGAGATGCTCAGCAGTTCAGAGCACTTCCTGCTCCTGCAGAGGACCAGAGTTCCTCAGGCTGTTCACACAACTGCCTGTCACCCCAGCTCCAGGGGACTGGGCACTTTCTGGCTCCCGGTGGTACCAGCACTCACATGCACGCATGCGCGCGTGCTCACACGCGGACACACACACATTCACAAAGTCTTAAAACTTAAAAAAAGCAAGAAAACTTTAAAGGCAATAAGGAACGAGAACTACCAGCCCGGAAACAAAGGGGAGGGGCCAGAATTGCTCTGCCCTGTACCACATAAGCCCCACCCCAAAAGGCAACCTACTTCCTCTAGTTAGCTTCCAGAACCTCCCCAAAGACGTCCCCTAGCTGGAGACCAAGTGTTCGAACACCTGTGTGCTGGAGCACAGTTCACATCTAAACTGTAACAACTAGGCAATTTACAAACAATAGAAATGTGTTACAGTGCTCTTGACTTCACCTCCATAATTAGCATTCAATGTACATTTTGTGTGTGTGTCACTTTCTCGTTGCTGCCAGCTCTTTCTTTGGGAATTGGGTTCACATGTTTTATGTCAATTGGTTATGCTGTCCTGCATGCTTTAAGATGCCAGTTTAGGTCCCGGAATGATAGAACACCTGCCTGCTGTCACAAGGGCCTACAGCAAAAGAAATAAATAAAAATGAATGGCAATTTCATGGTTTTTCTTATTTTAAAAAGGAGAAAATCATGCACTTAAAAAAAAACTCCTAAAAAAAAAAAA
>LR749506.1:1154977-1175946 GCA_902729485.2 Mus minutoides | reverse complement strand
ATTACCCTCTTATGACTACCATAGGCACACACACACACACACACACACACACACACACAAAACTCACTGCATATATACATATAGACACATACAAATTTACATAAATTTAAAATAAAAATAAATGTTTTCTTTTTTTTTTTTTTTTTTTTTTTGGTTTTTCAAGACAAGGTTTCTCTGTGTAGCCCTGGCTGTCCTGGAACTAACTCTGTAGACCAGGATGGCCTCGAACTCAGAAATCCGCCTGCCTCTGCCTCCCGAGTGCTGGGATTAAAGGCGTGCGCCACCACGCCCGGCGTTTTTTTTTTGTTTTTTTTTTTTTTTTGGAATAAATTTTTTCTTAAAAGCCCCTAATTCCATCACTGGTGCTGCACCTGCCTGCCACACTTGCCTGCCACCGTCACCTGCCACACTCACCTGTCACCCTCACCTGCCACACTTGCCTGCCACCCTACCTGTCATACTCACCTGCCACCGTCACTGCAGGCCCTTGCACACTAAAGGCCCCACTTCCCAACACCACTTGATTAGGAATGTGGGGATTACCTCTCCACGTGATCCTGAGCATGGACGTGGCGGGCACAGATCTACACCCCAGCTGGAGGCAATGCCTTGGACCCATGTGCCTGCTGGAGGTTTCTAGAGACCCAGTGGCTTTTAACTTATTCCTCAGCCCCACCCTCAGCCCAGAAGCCACGGATGTAGTTCCCGCTTTTGTCTGCATCCTACACATTCCATGCCACCTAGGATGCCTTGTGTCGGGCTTCTTCCTCCATGCCATGGCACATCGGGACTTCAGTTCCTCACCTTGGCTGATATTTCACTCTGTGGGTTGGCCGGGTCTTGCTTCTCCATCCATCAGTTGATGGGCTTCTGGACTGTTTCTGTGTTTGTGGATGTTGTTGGGAGCATCCAAGGGCAGGTTTTGTTTTAGTCCTCGTAAGTGGATGCTTAGGAGTAGGCAGGCTAGGTCACGTGTTTGTCCACGTTTAACTGTTAGTGGAACTGCTGCTGCCCCCAAAGCCATGCACGGTCCCTGCACAATCGCATTGGTGACCATCATAGCATCACTTCCGGTTGCTGAGACGAAAGACCTGGTAGAAGCAACTGAAAGGACGAAGGACTTATTTTGGCTCACAGTTTGAGGATCCAATCCATTATGATGAGGAGGTCCTAGTAGCCAGGAGAGAGAGAGAGAGAGAGAGAGAGAGAGAGAGAGAGAGAGAGAGAGAGAAACCCTGATGCTCTGCCAGCATTCTAGGATCCCATCCCACAATGCCGCCAAATTATAGAGTGGGTCTTCCCACCTCAGTTAACCCAGTCTAGATAGCCCCTCTCAAGCATGCCCAGTCTGGTTCAATATTAACCCTCACAGTAGTGCAGAAAAGCTTGTCTCCCAAACTCATCAGTCTGCCCTCGTCTGCCTTTTGATTTCTGTTCTGGTGTCACGCCTCAGAAACCATCTCCAACCCAAGGCCATGGAGATTCACACTGGTGCTTTCTTTGAAGAGCATAGTCATCTTGACCCTTGTTTGATTGATTGTTTGTTTGTTTGTTTGTTTGTTTAATGCTGGCAATGCTGAGGACTGAACCCTGGGCCTTGTGCATGCTAGGGGAACACCCTTTCCCTGAACCATAATCCCAGCCCTGACTTTTACCTGTTAAACTTAGATCTTTGCTGCACCCTTGCCCTGCATTTCTTTCTTGATTTGTCCCATTTCAAGTAAATGCCTACATTCAGTGGGAGGCCAGGTGTACAGCCACATTCTTCTGCAAAGAAGTAGCAAGTTCTTCAGCATCCTCCACAAAAGGCTTTCCACACCTCTAATGATACACACTGGAACCCACGTTGGAACAGACAGGTTTTGAGGATCTTGCCAATGAAGGACAGTGGCTACAATGACCTGGCCTCAGGCAACCCGGGTGCTACCCGCCCTGGAAGGCTCTGCAGAACTCTCTGCCTTGCGTGGACCTGAGCACATTGGGAGAAATGCAAGGTCAGATCTTGGAGAAGTAGTTGGCTAGAATGGACAGTGTCAACTACTGCTTCAGGTAGCCACGTTTATGCTGTATTGAGCCTGGTACATACAGGCAGACAACTCCTCCCAGACGCTTCTCCTCTTTGTCTTTCTTAGCTGCTTATAGCCTTGTGGTCCACATTACTGCGACAGTCCTAGCTAAGGCCTACTCCTCTGCCGTACTTTTCTTTTTTGGAGTGAGGGGTCTCATGAAATCCTGAGTGGCCCTGGACTTGTTATGTTGCCAGAGATGACCTTGAATTTTTGGTCCTTCTGAGATTACAGGTGTACTGGGGCTAAAACCCTAGGTTTCCTCCACATTAGGCAAACACTCTACCAACTCAGCTACATCCTCAGCCCAGGAAAGTATTGCTTTTAACTGACACAAAAATAGTCAATCCAGGCTTGTGGGGTACAATGTTAACATTCTGTAAAGATAAAAACAAGGTAATTGGCATATCCACTGTGTTGTTTCTGTGGCAGAGTCCAAATGGCCTCTAGCTGTTTTGATGGGTGAAATATGTTGGTGTTTTTTGTATACATATTTACAATGTTATACACGTAAACAATGTATCTTGATCGCATGCTTGTCAACTCTCCCACCCATGCCCCGCGGCCCTCAAGCACGCTTTCCCTTCAGTTCCCTCCCTTCCCCACCTGCCCCACCAAGTCCTGTTAGTGTTGCCTGCTAGAATGTTGACCTTTCTTGTTAGCCAGACCCTGTGTGNTGTAGTCTTTGTGTTCAGGGAGGTTGAGGCACAGACTTCAGGTCATAGGGAGCCCTAGGAGATTGGGATGGGATGGCCGAGCTAGACAGAAACAGGAAGACTCCCTGGATGACATGGCCACTAGCTAAGTCACCGGAGCCATCTAAGCATTTACCTGGAAGTAAAGGAGAAGGCCCAGAAAAACCACCAGAGGGGGGAAAGCATGGATTACAGAGAGTGTGGAGAGGAGAGGGCAAGGTGAGAAGGCTGCTGGTCCAGGATCGGCTGAGGCTGCAGCCTGGAGCTGCCTCCTCTCAAGCTGTCAGCGGCTCGGGTCCCCTGGGTTTGTCTGAGGAGCTGGAAAGAGGAGCTACAGGGCTTCTTCCTGCCAACACACACTTAAAGTGAGAACACAGCTCCAGCAGGACCCAGCCTGCCTGTTCTCACCTTTCAACACCCAGGGAAATAAGAGATTAGGACCAACACACCCTACGGCCCCCTACTCCTCAGTCTTAAACAGAATAGGAAAATGAGACTCCTGTGGGATTATTAAAGCTGACATCAAAAGTACTAATTGAATTTTTCTATGGAGGGCTTTTTTTTGAGACAGGGTCTCATATAGCCTAGGATGGCTTTAAACGACACACATAGCCACAGATGACCTTGAACTTTGGATTGTCCTGCCTCCGTTCCCGAGTGCTAAGATGACAGGCATGTACCATCATGCCCAGTTCCTGTTATGTTGAGGAAGGAACCCAAGGCCTGGAACATGTTAGCCAAGCATTCTATCAGCCAAACAATAAACCCCATGTATGTAGAGACCAGAGGTTATCGTCAAGTGTCTTTCTCTATCTCCAGATAGCTTATTTTTATTAAACCCTAATAGACCGTGTGAACCATAGCCACCTCACCATGCTACAGAGTGTCCAATGGACCCCAGACTCACTGTTTCATGGATCACCCTCATCCTAAGCAGGTCGGCTGTGGGCAAGGAGTTGCTATGATTGACTGAGGGCTCTTTGGCGTCATCTACAAAGGCATCCAAGCTGGGAACAGCTGAGTCTAAGGCAGGCAGCTCTGCACAGCAGTGACAGGAGGCTCCAGAGGGGGAACAGGGGAACAGTGAAGGACAGGGTTGCTGGGCAACCATAGCAAGGTCTTGGCCGCCCTACTTCAGCTTCTGTTCTTTGTGGATGCTTCTCCAACTATATGGATTTTAGAAGGCCTGGCAGGCAGATGGCTCGCTCACAGCCCCTCTCCTTCATTTCTTTATAATTTATGGCTGATGCTAGGCTAAGCATTCTCCCACAGAGCTACACCCCCAGCCCCTATTTTCTAGCCTTCTCTTGCTTCAAGGTGTCTGAGGCCCTGCAAGGACCCGCCTCCTCCCTGACTGTCAAAGGCAGTTGACAAGAATGGGCAGCTGTTGGGGATGGGGGAGGGTATAGGGAACTTTCTGGATAACACTTGAAATGTAAATGAAGAAAATATCTAATAAAAATTGGAAAAAAAAAAAAGAATGGGCAGCTGCCAGGGATGCTGTCTGTGTAGATGGCTTCAGCCTGGGACAATCCCTTACTGCCAGCGAGAACCAGTTCATTCCCTTGTCTGTTTATTCACTGATGCACTCTAAGCTATTTTGATTTGGTTAATTGGTTGGTTGACTGGTCAATTTTTTTTCCAGAGTGGGGGTGGGGTCGGGGATAAGGTTGCCCTGGTGTCTTACTGTGGTGTGATGATATACAATATCCAAGACAAATTACAAAAGAAAGCATTTAATTCGGGGCTTGCTTAGAACTTCAGAGGGTTAGTCTAGGACAGTAAGAGGCAGGCAGGCAGGCAGGCATAGCACTGAAGCAGTAGCTGAGATCCAATATCCTGATCTGGCAAGAGCCAGAGCGGGGACGGGGAGGGAGAGGGAGAGGGAGAACCTTCTAATCCTTCCTAAAGAGTTCTACTAATCAAGGACCAAGTATTCAAATGTGAGCCGGTGGAGGCCTTTCTCATTCAAACTGAAAAGGGACAGCCTTTCTGTAGACGTCTGTACACAAGAAGCCACAGACACTCTTGGGCAGGGTCCATATGAGCCCTTAGCACCAACGTGGAGAAAGGAAGGAGAGCAGAGTGGCTGGAAGATAAATGCAGGGTTCAGAAATGGTGAGGAGGAGCTACAGTAACGAACAGGAGTGCTGAAGAGGTCACTGCTAAAGATGAAGGCCAGAGCTGGCATCTGTAGAGTTAAATCTGATGCTTGCTGGGCCTGATGTTTTCTTTGTTTTCTGGAGGTTTGGGTTGGTTTTGTTTGTTCTGAAACAGGGCCACATGTGGCCCAGGATGGCCTCAAACTCCCTACACGGCCTAGGATGACCTGGAACTTCTGCATCCACATCCCAAATGCTGGGTGGGGCTACAGGTGTGCCGCAGTGTCTAGGTTATGTGGCACAAGGAATCAAGCCAGCGCTTCAGGCATGCAAGGTGAGAGTTTACCAGCTGAGCCATATCCCAAGCCCATCTATGTATTTTAATAGTAACATAGCAGAGTCACTCAGGGTAGAATGTGGTTGCTGTCATCTGTCACAGTAAAAAGAGACTGTTTCATCCCCAGCCATAGAAAACATGTTCTGCCACCTTCTAACAGTGTTTTCTGCTCCTGGGGACATCAGTGGCCTCACAGTTTTTTGCTGATGAGGCAAGGGTGACAGGCGCTACCAATGCACCCCTCTCGTGGAGCACAGGTACCCCAGGTCCCAGCGAGCTCTGTAAGTCTGGAGCTTACATGAAAAAGGAGATTCCTGCTTTATCACACATCATATACATCCATCTGGACCCCAAAGCACATGCCCCAGAACGGAAATATTTGTGTTAAGTGGGTTGAATTCTAGGGAGTCTAGGTCTTAAAGTTTTCTGGGGTAACACATTGTTCTTTTAATAATGATAATACTGAGAAATACACCTGTCTCAACATATACACACACATTTGCACATGCACACATGAATACATATTCATGTGCATCTCCATGCTCAGTCACACACACACACATTCACACACAAAGCCCCAATTGGCAATAGATTATAGTGACTGCAGCAAGTAAATCTTCTATTTCTGTGGCTGACCACTGTGTATCTATGACTTGTACATTCCATATACTGTCCTTTCTTTGGCTTTGATACAAGGTGGTTGGGATGCGAGGATTTTTATTCCTCAGAGATGTCAGGCTTGTCGTGAGTACAGAGAGTCCCATGTGTCGTCTAGGCTGAAGTGGTCAGAACTATCTTGCAGAGCTCGATAGCATCAGGGTTACTGCCTGTTCCTGTGGTAAAACACCCTGACAGAGCAGCCTGTAAAGGGAAGGTGTATTTTGGCTCACAGTTCCAGGTACAGCGCGCCACTGCCAGAAGTCAAGGTAGCAGGGGTCTGTGTCCTAGAAGAAGGACGAGCCAAAGAGACTGGCTCAGGACCTAACACCAATGCTTCCATTTGGAACAGGTGACTTCAGAAATATGTGGACATGTTGCAGGGAGATGGGGCACCTGAGGGGGCATGTCTCTATTTCCTTCCCTAAATCCTCATCTGTACAACTCACTGAAATTCAGGGCACCCCTTTCCTCTCAGGAGAAGGGTCTGGAAGGACAGCATGGCTTCCAGGCAGAGAAGGCTATGTGCTCGGGTGCTGGGTACGAACAGCAAGAAGATGGCTAGACCCAGGCTCCATGACTGTCAGCAAGCTGTGACCCACCGAAGACCCTGTATCAGTGGCTGTAACAAAATACCTGACCAAAAGTAGCTAGAAACAGAGAGGATCTATCAGGGCTCATGGTTTGAGGGTACAGCCAGTCATGCAGACAGGAAAGCCGTGTGGAAGGCAAAGGATATACTCCCAGCCCTAGGGAGGTAGAGGCAGGAGGCTCAGCAGTTAATTTGGTGCCATCCTGGGCTACATGAGACCTTGTCTACAAAAATGTATGTTGAGCTTTTAAAAAAAAGAAAAAGAGGACCATCCCGAGACTGCCCCACCTGGAGATCCATCCCATAAACAACAAGCAAACTTAGACACTATTGAATATGCCAACAAGATTGTGCTGACAGGACCCTGATATAGCTATCTCTTGTAAGGCTATGCCAGTGCCCAGCAAATACAGAAGTGGATGCTCACAGTCATCTATTGGATGGAACACAGGGCCCCCAATGGAGAAGCTAGAGAAAGTACCCAAGGAGCTGAAGGAGCCTGCAACCCTAGAGGAGGAACAACAATATGAACTAACCAGTACCCCGCAGAGCTCATGTTTCAAGTTGCATATGTAGCAGAGGATGGCCTAGTCGGCCATCAGTGGGAGGAGAGGCCCTTGGTTTTGCTAAGATTATAATGCCCCAGTACAGAGGAATGCCAGGGCCAGGAAGCAGGAGTGGGTGAGTTGGGGAGCAGGGCCAGGGGGAGGGTATAGGGGGCTTTCAGAGAGGAAACTAGGAAAGGGAATAGCATTTGAAATGTAGATGAAGAGAATATCTAATAAAAAATTATATTAAAAAAAGAAAAAGAAAAGAAGAAAAGAGACTTGTTTTGTATAGTATCCAGCTTCAGGTATTATTTCATGAAAGTGAAAAATGGAAAAATGTTTTATATACCTGACTAACCAGTTTCCTCCTCCTAACAGACTTTTATATGTTTTTTGTTGGAAAATTGTATACTGCTTTGGGGAAAAGCACAATTATTTCATGGTAGAAGTTTCTAAACCCCTGATGGTTCTAGAATGTTCTTACAGAGGTACATGGATCTGAATGGTTGTCAGATGGCCACAGAACAGGCCCACTCTGCACCCCAGTAAGTACCCACTCTAATGCAGTACACTCCCAACTCAGAAATCAGACACACATGACTGTGAAACCACCCCCTCCCCCATATTCTGCCCTCTCTGAGCCTCAGTTTCCCCACCTGCAAACCCTGGCTATGGAGGCAATTTGCAGAACCAGCTCAGGAGGGAGGTAAAGCCATGTGGACCCTGCTTGGTTTGCTGCAGAGAGATGATTGCCATGAACAGCCTTCTTCCCCGGTCTAGGGTCACTCAGGCCAGGGAAGGGCTTCTTATAGAACTGAACATGTGGTCTCCATAATGCCACAGGCTCTGGGAGCAAGCAAATACCATCCTTTGAAAGTTGTGGCCTCCTTTATGACCCGAGCGAACATCTCTGGGATTTCCTGAGGCTTCGTTTCATGTCAAGGCTGAAGAGCTGACACCTCATGAAAAATGGTTTATGAGGAAAGGGCCAGGTGGATTCCATGGTGGGGCTGAGCTTCCAAGATGGATACAGGCACTGAAGACACAGTAGTCGCCTAACTCTGTGCATAGCGCCATGAGTCTGGTGAAAGCTGCTGTCATTGTTGAGAACAATAGCTCTTGCCAGCTGGGGAGGTGACTCAGGTTGAAGAGTGTTCACCATGCAAGCGTGAGGACCTGAGTTCAGATCCTGGCACACACATTAAAAGCCAGGCATGGCAGCACACGAAGTGCGGGGAAGGCTCGTGGCCAGCCAGGCTAGCCAAAGCCCTGCGCTGTGGATTCAGTGAGTGAGTTTGTTTCAGAAAATAGAGAGTGGTTGTAGAAGTGTGAAAGATGCCCAAAGTTGACCTCTGGTCTCAACGTGTGCATGTGTACTCAGATACACACACACACACACACACACACACACACACACACACACACACACACACCACAGCAGTTCTTGAAAGAAAAGGAAGGGAGGGAGAAAGAAGGGGGGAGCTAAGGTGCTGTGACTGCAGTTTGCTTGGTGTAACTGAAGTTGGCAGGCAGGCAAGGAAAAGGCTGGGGCCTGCTGTAAATGGGTGAGCAGAGGGTGTGGAGGGTCCCCAGCCTCACTGCAGAGTTTAAGCAGAGGGCCAGGCTCTGCCCAGGGTTCCTATGGTCAGCAGTCATCCATGTTCAAGACAATGGGTGGATACTGTTGGCCAGCAGTGGGTAACAAAGAACTCAAGAGAGGTGCCAGCCCAAGGGGTGAAGACAGCAGGTTCTAGGTGACGTTGGAAGGCAGAATCAGCAGGATCCAGCAGTAGATCGGCTAAGACAGGGCCAAGAGTAACTCCAGACTCATCACCGCCATTGCCAGGCACAAGTCCTTGAGGGACACACTTCCTGCTTATTCAACCGATGTTGATTTGATTTCTTTCCAAATTTGTCTCAAACTTCACCACTGACCCACTCCAGGGTGGACCTTGGGCTGAGCGTCTATGCTTTTACTCTGCACTAAAAAAAAAAAAAACCTGCACTTTTGGTTGCTTGCTTGCTTGCTTGCTTGGTTAGGATTTTGTTTTGTTTTTTGGGGGACACTATACAGCTCTGCCTGACCTAGAACTTGCTAGGTAGGCTAGGCTGGCTGTGAACTTGTGACAACCTTCCCGACCTACCTCCAGGGTGCTGAGAGGTACACTACTACCCCAGTTTAGGCAGGACTGGGGATTGAACCCAGGTCTTTACACCTGCTGAGAAAGCACTTTTCCAACTAAACCACATTCCTAACCCTGACAATGGAAGGCTTTCTAAGCACTTTTAATGTTTCATTTATTATTAGTGTGTGTGTGTGTGTGTGTGTGTGTGTGTGTGTGTGTGTGTGTGTGTGTGTTGACATGTGTGTATTCTAACAGACATGAGAGCTTAAGAGAACAACTTTTGTTTTTCTCTATCCACAATGTGGATCCTGGGAATCAGACTCAGGCTGTCAGACTTCTGACACAATCGCCTTTGCCTACTGAACCATCTCGCCAGCCCAGCAACTTAGTTATTTTGAAAGCAGATTGAGTTCACACATCCTCAACTCCTCCATTGGAGACAGACAATACAGTACTTTTGATCTAATCACAGATACCACACCATTACCACCGTCAACTTTAGAATACTGTTGCCTCCTAAACCCTTAAGTTAGCCCCCCTTCCCTCCTCCTGGCACCCTTTCCTCCACTTTCTGTCTCTAGAAGTCTTTCTCTCTGGATATGTCACACAAGTGACAAACAGCATCTGCCTTCTCCCCTGTCGTGGCATGTGTCAGCACTCTGTTCTTTTTGGTGGGTGCGTAGTATTCCACCTCGGGGCTGCTCCATCTCTTGTTGTTTATTCAGTTTACAGGCATTCGGATAGTGTCTGCCTTCTGACCACTCTAAAACTACTGTGAGCATCCATGCGTAAGAGTTTCTAATGTTTTGTTTCTTTTCAGTTATTAGATTATGAGTGACTGCTTCTCTGGGTTAATTGGTCCTGGTTGGTCAGGGAGTGGAATCTCTGAGTCACACAGACTCCATGGCAAGTTGGTCTCTGAAGTGGCACATCGTTCCACATTCCCACCACAGCACAGGAGGGTGTGAGGGGCGTGTAAGTCCTCCACTCATGGTTAGTGCTGGCTAGGCAGCTTCTGAGGAGACGGCAGGAGCTACTGTGATGCTGGGTAAACAGTGGCTATCCTGAGCTGTGTAGGGGACAGGTGGCACTGCTGACACTGTTCCCAGCGGTTCTCTCCCACTTGGAAGGACAGGTAGTCAGAGCTAACCACCTGTTCTCAGGGTCTCCTATGACCCTGAGGCCACTTCAGTCTGTCCCTCTCAGGAATGGAGCTCTGCCCCTCTGACACACACCCCCATACATAAGGCTCTAATATTGCAGTTCTATCGAGTCTCCTTCACCCTCTTTCTTCATTTCCTCTTGGCCATCAATTTCTGCTTAACAAGCCAGGGCTGAAACTCCAGCAGCACCAGCAGCAACTTAAGCTCTTTGTCTAAAAGCTGTAATGAGGAACAGAACCCTATGGGATAAGTTATGGGGTCCATGCCTGTCCAAGAAGCAGGGTCCACAGCAGAGGCCAGCACTTCCCTCCAGCAGTGCTACCCAGCAGTCTCCCCAGGCATGCTCCCCAGCTCCTCTCCAACAGTGCTCCCCAATTCCTCCCTCCATCTGTGCTCCTCAGACGTACTCCCCAAAACCTCCTCTCCATTTAGCCCCCTCTGCCATTACATTATTTCTTTAAGAACTAGAAGCTCAGAGTTGTGTATAAAGCTTTTTAACTGCTTGGCTACTCATTCATATGTTGCAAAAACCCACCGCGGGCCAGACCAAACACACTGAGGGCCCAAAGCTAGCGTGGTGCAGCACCAGGTCTAAAAATGGCGAGGATTCCTGCCCACCGCTCTGCCGCTTTTGCCTTTTTATTTTTCCTAAACTCCTCCTTCACCAGTGTACCGGACTGCAGAGCTGTAACGAGCCTCACGGAAAGGGTTAATTTTACTGGCAACAGCCATGAAATTGATACTTAGTAATATATCCTCAGACTCTCAGGCACATGGGGTCAGGATCTGTGTTGAGAAGACAGGGAGGCCCAGCCAGGTGAATAAAGTGGACAAAATCTCCACATTAGAAGCACCCCACCCCCAATTCTGGAGCCACTAAATTGGTAACTCTTCTTGCTGTAGGAAATACCCAACAATAAGCAACTTAGAAGTGAGAAGTGGGGGTTCGCTGTCGCTCTGGGTTTAAGAAGAGATGTCCGTCATTGCGAGAGGAAGCGGGATGACAGGGACATGACGCAGCCAGTCACATTGTGTCCACAGTCGGGAAGCAGAGAATGGACAGGAAGTGAGATCATCTGTAAAACCTTGTGGCTCACCCTTACTGACCTCTTCCTTCAGTTAGATTTCAACTGCCAAAGGCTCCAAAACCTCCCAAGATGGCACTACCAACTGGGGACCAAGTGTTTGAGCTCACGAGCTATGTGCTATAGTCAAACCATAACAGGAACTTGGAGGATGCTGTGGCCCGTCTTTAAGCATCCAGTGTTTAAAGATGACTGGGGTTGAACTGCTATAAGCCCACCTGACCCACTCTTTGTGCCTAGGAAACAGCTCTCAGCTAACCTCTCCAATAGCTGAGCCCACTGCTCCATTATCTCCACAGAGAAAGATTTTTAAAGTGATACACCTCAGTCACCTGAATGTGAGCCCATGGTTGCACTCTCCTGGCCTGTCACAGTGGCTACCAGCACCTGTCTTGATTTGTGGCGCTGTATGCTACCTGGAGACACACTGGTGCAGCCATTTGGAATATGGAGACAGGTGCATGGGTGTGAGGTTCCTGGCCTGCCTGGTGTGTAAGAGCCACCAACTCTCTCTGCTCCAGGCTGTTTCAAGGTGTCTGCTTGGTCACATGGTACCATGTAACAACATTGGCTTCCACTGCTCCTGTGGAAGTAGCCTCACTAGGATGGATGACTGGAAATATACCCAGTTCTGGGCTTTGCCTAGTTGCTTGCTTTTTAGTGTATGTGAGACATGAGGGGATGGGTGTGTGCTGGTGTGTGTGCAGGTGCACATGCATGTGCTGATGTGTGTGCATATATGTGCATATGCATATGGTGGCCAGAAGACAACTGTCATTCCTCAGAGACCACCCACTTTGTTGTTTGAAGACAGCATCTCCCTGGCCTGGACCTTGCTGGGTAGGCTAGGCTGGCTGGTGAGTGAACTTCAGAGATTCTCCCTGCCTCCACCTCCTTAGTGCTGGCATTACAAGAGCAGGCCACCACACCCAGCCTCTCTACCTGAGCTCTTGGGAATGGAACCTGATTCCTCATGCTTGCATAGCAAGCGCTTTACTGGTTGAGTTATATAGCTCCCCAGCCTGTGCATTTATTTTATCTGACAAATGTAAATTATACATATTATGGTGTTTTGTATATGTTTACTGTATAAAGTAACTGAACCCAGCTCATTAGCATATCTGCCACCTGGCATATAGCATATGGTTATGACTAGAACATTGTAGTTAAGCAGCGGTGTATATGTCTCTTGAGTTTACTCCCCTGACTGAAATGTCCTTTGACTAGCTCCCTGCCTCTGACACCCACAGTTCCACTCTCTGGTGCTGTGACTGTCACTTTTGAAGATCCTGGTGGTCAGTTAAGTCACACAGTGATGAAGGGCTGGTGAAGACAGGCCGATCCCAAGGTTCATGCACCACCTGCGGTTGGCCAAAATGCATAGCAAGCTTCAGGTTCTGTGGGAGACTATCTCAAAAAATACGGGGGGGGGGGGGCATCCTGCTATAATCCTCTGGTCTCCAAATACATCTACATAAGAACGGACACCAGGACAGATAGACAGGAGCACCAAGACAGAGCCTCCCCTCCTTTTTCAGGCCTTAGAATTCCTCCTCCTTGTCCGCCTGCCTTAGCCCTACGGATTTCACTTCTCACCATGTGTTTCATGAATTGAAAGCTCTAGATGTGATGGGTCTGCCCAGAATTTCTTGGTTCTATGTCTTGTTTCTAAATGTCCATACCTGACCTCTTAACATGCCTAAGCTGTCGCCGTTCGAGCCCATGCTCAAGTAAAACCTTCTGTGATCCCCACGTGTAGAAAGCTGTGATCCCACGCCATGCATTTCTATACATGAGGCATCTCCCTTAGGGAAGTTGGACCCAGGCCATGGCCTACCACCTAGCCTGGCAAATGAGCTGTGTGAGAGCGACAGCTGGGTCTCATCTTTCTCCATCTTTCTAAGTGCCTGGCTCCAGCAGGGGCCCTCAGTGGTGGTGGGCATTCCCCTAAGAAGCCCCCACAAGCTGGTTTGTGAGCACAGTTGTGAGCAATGCAGCTGTCTCAGCAGTGATCATGATGTGCTAGGAAGAAGAGCCATCCAGCTGGGGAGTGACAGAGTGTGTTTGCTCAGAAACAGACTATGAGGACCCCTCTGCAGTGGTTGGCCTTGGATTAGCCCCCAGCTCCCTAACACTTCAGGTTTCTCAGCTTCCACAAGAGAGCATGTTACGCACCCAGAGGTCTCCTACATTCCATTCTGAGGTGGGGGATAGACTTCCCAGTACCCCAAGGGAACATTCCCACCCTAAGTAATGGGCTTAGTTCCACTGAATCTGCAAGTATATTTCTGCATTGGGACAATGCGGGGGGAGGGGCCTTCCACCACTCACTTGAGTTTGATAAGCTAGCTGAGCCTCAGAGGCAGAATGGGGGCCACAGAGAAGGGCGACCAAGTCTGCTAGCCTCATCTACCTTGGAACTCTTGTCAGTTTAATTACCGGCAACAGGCTTCAGCACAGCAGCCCACATCTGGATAGCATCAGTGGACTTGGAGCAGATACCGCCAGCCGTTTCCAGGCCGCCCCAGCCTGTGCTGATTTATAACCCGTCGATAGCCTCAGAAGGATTCGGCCACGGGGAACTCCTAGACCTGACCACAAGTGACTTTTGTCTGATAGCCAGTGAGCTGCCTAACAATCACACCGCAACCACTCCAAGAAGGGTTGCAAACGCAGAGTGTGCAGAACTCAGTGTCAACAAACACTCAACCGTGTGCCCACATCCTTCCAAGCCTGTATTCCAGATGCCTGAAACTCCGAGGTGGGGAAAGCATAGTCCAGCTGCTGTGGCCATGTAGGCTGGCATGCCATTGCCAAGTGGGTCACAAGACGGTAGAGGAGAGCAGGGCCCTGCTCCCTGGGTGCATGGGGGAGTCAGACAAGTCTCCAGAGAGGAGGTGACATCTGAATGCCGGAGAGACTCTGACAAGCATTGAGGCAGGGAGAGGGGAGGACACTTAGCGTGGTGAGTATCCTGTGCCGTCTAAAGCAGGTGCTATGGTGGTCCTAGGAAGGGAGAGGGGTGATAAAATCAGACAAAGACACAAGACTTATTCTGGTTGCAGAAGACAGTTTATCAGGGAGGAAGCATGATCTAAAATCACTCTCTCTGAGACATGGTGGCAAATGTCTAAAAAGGTGAGAGTTAGAAGGGGGGGTGAAGGCTCAGAAGAAGCTGGAGAGTAAACTGTATGTGAGAGACGGAGAGGCAGATGGGAACCTGCCCTGGGGCCAGGGGTGGGGCAGTTGAGGGGTTGGAAAATAGACTTTATTGGCCTTATGGAACTCAATGAGCAGGAAGGATAATGGTGCTCTAGTACCCAAAACTGGGGGAAAGATATGTCACAGGCACAGAGCACATCTTGGCCATAAGCAAGGACTCCACTCTGCCCTCAGCAGTGAAGTGAGGTATCTCCAGCTTAGCAGAATCTCAGAGCCACTGCCTGGACTGCTCAAGTCACTGAGATCCCTCAGGCAGTGAGGAAATGAGGGCCTCCAAGCTAACAATTGGGAGCCCAGAGGACAGGAGGAAGCTAAAGCTAAGCCTTGACCCTGCAGCCCGGGGTCACACTCAGAGCCTGCAGGGCCTGGCGAGGTCACACCGAGCTCCGGATGCCACCACCACGGGTACCCCAACCACATGCATCAAAGCAGCCTGCTCTCCCCCTCCCACGCTGGCTGCCTGAACAGGGTTTTCCTCTGAGCAGCTGGACCTGGGTCACGGTTATTTATCTAATGTTCTTGGATGCAGTCCCAAGAAAACAATGTTGCTTATTTAGGGGGGAAAAATACATACAAAGCAACATTGTAAAGCCCACCCCAAAGAACAGCCATAAAGAGATTGTCCCTGCCACCACCATTTATTTCTTTATTGATTTATCTGTTTGAGCATCTCTTAATTGGCCTGACAGGATGGTCCCCCTGGCTTAATGAGCCCCGGATGTATTTACAAGGATTGTGAAGATAACACAGCACAGAGCTGAGTGTGCGAGCCTGTGAGGGAATGAGCAGGCTCTGTGTGGCTCCTTCTAAAGTCCAGCACTAGTGTCAGCTGCTCCAGAGGTGAGCACTCCCTGTAGGGTTTCACAGTAGAAGCCTGCCCATGAAGTTTGTTGCCAGTCAGGTGGCTACCCCAATCCTCAAGTCTCAGAACCTCTGGAGAAGGGGCAGAAAGGCAGAGAAATTCCACTGCTGAGGAGGATGGTTTCCAGGGCCCTCCTCAGTCAGCCTTCTACATTATCAGTCAGGGTCTCCTGACATTGGAGATGGGAGTGGCAGGAAGAAAGAGCCTAGGAGAAACAGCTGTGACCCTTGGTCGCATGTAAAGGATCCTCTGCATTTGAGGAGACGAACCTGTGGCCTCTGCCAGGTGGGTCCCACCTGTGGCCTGCCCACCTCAGCTTATCTTCCTTGAGACCTAGAGCTGCCATTCCAGACACCGAGAGATCCATATCCTGGGTATTAGAAAAACAGATGCCTAGGTATTAGGGAAACAGGAGAGTGAGGGGTAGGCTGGGGGATGGGCAGGCCCAGGGCCACATGGAGAGCATTCTCAGACTCAGAGGGGCTATGTGAGAGAACCAGAAGGGTGGGGGAGTGGCCCAAAAGAAGGCAGGCCTGGAAGACATCAGAAATGTGCAGAAGAAGTCGGACGTGGTAGTACACACCAGCACTAGAGAGACAGAGGCAGGCGGATCTCTGTGAGTTCTAGGCCAGCCTGGTCTACAAAGTGACTCCAGGACAGCCAGGACTATTACACCAAGAAACCCTGTCTCAAAAAAAAAAAAAAAAAAAAACCAACAAAAAAACCCCACAAAACAAAAGAACAAAAACAAACAATAGAGTTCAGAAGAATTATTTAGCTTTTAAAAAGCTGTTTAGGAGCTGGTGAGGTGGCTCAGTGGGTGCCCAACAGTCTGAGTAGGATCCCTAAGATTCGAATGATAAAAAGAGACAACTGACTTCCACAAGTTATCCACTGACCTCCATACATAGGATGACATGTGCATGCACACACATATACAAATAATGGATGTAATTTTAAATAAAATCAAAGCCTGGCAAGGAGAGCGAGGAGCCAGATGTATAGCCGAGGTCTGAAGACAGCGGGGAACAGCAGACAGAGAATGGCTGAGTCTAGTCACCAGCTCTACTTCTATGCAGCATTGTGTGTGTATTGATCTGAGAGTCTCCCGCGTTAAGCAGGTGCTGGAAGCATTCGGTGAAGTCTCACGTGTGAACTTGAGTTCTGGGTTCACAACAAATTGCAGGAAGAACTCGCTAATGTGATCAGTCATGTGGTTGCACATTTGAACAGGAGTATAAGATCATAGATGCCACACCCTAACTTGACTGGTGGCGTGAGTTACAGCTTTGATCTGGCTTTAGCCAGTGTCGTGCTGGCACCCTCAAGTCCATCCTGGGGCTGGGATTTACTTTGCTCCATGCTTCTTACAGCTTCACAAATACACACATACATACTCGAGCACACACACACTCACACACACTTGCACACACACTCACACATGCACACACATATACACACTTTTTTTTTAAACAGGGAAACAGAAATTCCCTGTGGTGACAGATCTCTGAGTTTATCATTGTAGCTGAAAACATAAGAGCAAGCTGACATCTGTGCTAAGGTTACCGCCCACCAGCTGTAGTGGACAGGAGTTTAGAATCAGCGCATCTGTGAGAGCGTGAGAAAGAGGAAGAAGGGATTCTCCAAGGGAAGATTCAAGTACCAGTGGCAAAACAGGAGAATGGCTATATGGCTATCAACTTACACCCCCAGGTGAATTCAGCGAACTTCAGCTTGTACTGTCTTAGCCCTGATGTGAGCTCTGAGTTCCAATGTCCCACTAAGGCCACACATGGGCTCCTGATATCCCTTGGGCTTCGGTAGATATGGGAATGATATCTCCATTAAATGGCCTCCAGACAAGAGGATGAGCCACCTCAAAGTTTGACTGAGCATTAGAAAAAGAAACACCCCATTCCTTGTGTGCCCCCTCAGCGTCCCTGCCACCCCATGCAGGGATAGTAGCCAGGAGAAACAGGACATAGGCAATGTTCTTGCTTCCTTAGTAAGAGTCCTGTATCTGCAGGAGGGAGATGGGAACCCTCTGTGTAAATATCCAAGCTCCTTATCTCCTGCCAGGTATTTACAGGGCAGTGCCTAGGGTTCCCTGTGTTATTTCAGCTTGTGGTTTGCAGACAGAATTCCAGAGTGAGGTGGAAGGAAGCCCAGAGGGGAAGCGGGAGTGCCAGGCTACAGAGCAAGCCTGGCTGCTTACCCATCTGACTGAAGGTTCTTTCCACCCCTCGGCAGGAGACAGCCATCACTCAGGAGTGAGTACATGTGTGGGAACGCCCTCTTCTCCGAGGTGATCCTGCTTCCCAAAGGGGTCAAGGGTCCAGCACAGAGCGGATGATGCCTGGAGTGGGGATGGGAGTAATCATGGTTGCAGATGAGAAAAGAGAAAGATGCCATAAGTCAGTGGGGGGTGCAGGCAAACGAGAGTCCTGCCAACTCACATGTTGAGGACATTAAAGATGGGATTGATGTTTGAGGTAAGGACAGAGTTGGAAGAAGAGCTGTGTAGGAGGGAGGTAGAGCCCATGGAAAAGCATGGACTCCAGAGTATCAGCCTAGGTGTCCCTGGAGCTGCACGCACCCACATTTATGCCAGAGGACTTGACCAGAGTCAGAACACAAGAACATTGACTCAATATCAAAAGACACTGACCTCATATGAAAGTCCCTCAAATCCTTTTCAATCCTCTCAGTTGATTCAAGAGATCCTCTTAGTTTGGCCTAGTGGGTTTTTAATGCCCCTTTAATAGCAGCTCATCTCTATACAAAGGGAATAGATCTTAGGCCGAGGCTTGAAGGCTGGGGCTTTGACTGGAGCAACACTACTTGGCTTAGTTTTCACCATGTGTAATTTTAACAGTCAGTGTCTCGTGGCATGCTAGGCTGGCCCTCCCTTTTCATTATTGGAAATGCCTGTTTCATTTTCAATTGTCTTTGTTCTTGGTGCAGTAGAAAAAACTGAAAATGTAAGGATTTGGTAGAGGGGGTTGCTGTGGTTGGTTGGTTGGTTGGTTGGTTGGTTGGTTGGTTGGTTGGTTGGTTGGCTGTTTAGTTGGTTGGTTGGCTGGTTAGTTGGTTGGTTGGTTGGTTGATTGGTTGGTTAGCTGGTTGGCTTGTTAGTTGGTTGGTTAGGTTAGTTGGTTTAATGGTGTATATAAGGTTGGGAAGATGGCTCAGTGGGTAAAGACACTTGCCATCAAGCTTGTCAACCTGGGTTGAAAATTCCTGATTCTTTTGACAATACAAGCCACAGAACCTGCTCTAGGTTAATCCCCAAGTGTATGTCATACTCTGTCCTATCACCTGTGCTCAGGTGTCCAGCTTCCAGCCCAGGAGCCCAACACAAAGGCAGCTCTTCAGAGTCTCAGATTGCACAAAGCAAATGACCACAGAAAGAACAACACATGAACTTGCCTACCCCAATAGGACAGACATGATCCCTGAACACCCCGTGTTTCCGGAGTTTTAGTATAGGCCACCACTTTGCTCCTTCATTCCCCACTGTCATTCCAGCCAGTGATGGACTGCACATCCCTCAGTGTTCCTGTGAGAGAGTAAAGGAGCAAAACTTCCCATGGCCTAGTGACCTCACACCATCCCAGCACAGAGAGAGTGATGCTGGCATTAAAGACAGACCATGCTGTCCTGTGCTAAAAGTAGAGCCTAGGTGGGATGGCTCAGCAGATGAAGGGTTCAGTCCTATGTGGAAGGGCAGAACCTACCTCTACAAGCTGTCCTCTGATCTCCATATACCATGGCATGTGTGAGTATCCTCACACGTACACACACACACACACACACACACACACACACACACACACACACACATCAATGTTTTAAATGGCAAAAGTAGAACACATATAATTATGAACAGTTCATAATAGTTGTGGTAGAGTGTGTGATATTGGCTTAAATCTTTATGAGGTTATCCTTTGTATCGTTGTAAGCGCCTGTGGTGCTTCCCCAGGTGCAGCTTCATCCGTCATGGTTGATGCATTTGTTTGCATCAAGAGCCCTGGATCATGTGTGGCTTTTGCTAGGTGCACAGTGTATTGGTCACACAATGATGCAATCATCTAGAGGGGCACATCTCAGAACACAATGATGCAATCATCTAGAGGGGCACATCTCAGAACACAAGGATGCAATCATCTAGAGGGGCACATCTCAGAACACATCGCATCATTAAGCAATGTAGGGCTACTAACTCTTTTTAAGCAATTTGTTTTTATTCACACATACTATATGTATTCATTTTTTTAAAGACAGGGTGTTATGTCTCCCAGGCTGACTTCCAACTCTGTAACTGAGTAGGATCTTGCACTTCTCATCCTCCTGCCTCCACCTTCCTAGTCCTGTGATTCCTGGCATGTACTGGATCCACAGCTTAGTGTACCCCTGGGGATCAAATCCATGGCTTCAGGGTGGTAAGCAAGAATCTACAAACTGAGCTACAGTCAACCACCCCACACCATCTGTACACACGTGAAGACAGTGTGCTGTTTAGATTCCTGTACATATCAGGCATAATTAAATTATCCATGATCTTAGACTTGGACCCTTTCTTTAGATGCGGCCATTCCTCCCGTGACCACTTTTTAAAGACACAATACATTGCTGTTAGCTGTATTTACCCTGCTGGGTCCAGGGAACCCAGAACTCGTACTTCTCACCGAACAATGACATCATACTAATTGACATCTCTTCCCACATCATCCACACTGCTCAATTCTCTAGGAACCCCTGCTCTACTTTCAACTTCTGTGACATCATTTTCTTTAGGTCCCATCCCCAGTGGCTGGGGTCAGGACCAGGTATTCCCAAGTCAATGGCCTCTTGAGAACCACAAATACAGGCTCACGTGGATCTGCAGGACATGCGAGACGCTTTTCTTAGAACAAGTGATAATGTAGGTCATAAAGAGACACGCTCTTGGGAGTCACAGAGGACACTCAAGGGTCTCAGTTATTACTCAGAACGCTTGTTTTTAATGGAGTTTGTAAGAGAGAAAGCTATTTGCTGAGGGGCATGGTTTCACATGGTTCTCTATTTTGATTGACAGATTAAATCATACATTCATTTTTCCTACTGCATAGTCCCTTCCCATAATGCTGTGAGTTCCCACAATGCATCATCTTCATACTCAAGATAGTCCATAGGGGATTCTCCCTAAAAATTCGCTTCCTGTACACAATTTACCTTACTGTACGTGTACTCAAAACCAGTTTGGGAGAGCTCCACCTTTCTATTCTTCCTACCTGCGTATATTTGGAATACACTTATGTAGAAACTGTCAAAAGTGTATTGTTACCAGGAGTAGGGTCACTTATACTGTTGTTGAGATGGGAATATTGTAAGACTACAATGCAGCTGGGAACTTCAGGGGGTTCTGGGGTTGCCACGACCACTGTTTGGAGAGCAGTGTGGGTTTGTACTATGTGTAAGTAAATGAACTAGACCACTATGTGCATTATTGCAAGAGAGGCACATAATGAAAAC